>CAJHQP010001088.1:0-132600 GCA_905132765.1 Moricandia arvensis
CTCCACCATTACTATTCTTGTTTCTTCGCCGGTGATGCACCTAAGTAATACTCGAGTAGGGGTCAAGTTATGGAGTTGCCCGTCGGCCCATTTCTCCGATGGTAGTGTATCGTGCTCGAGAAACTCGATAATTTCGTGTCGCCAGTCCGGTCCTGGCTCTTCTGATGCGTTGGGAGCTCGCTTATATGGTGACCGAGGCGATTGGTAAGAGTTGTTTGTCCGGTCGTACGATGCTCGGTACTTTGATTCTACGAATCGTAATTGTTCGTTTGACCTGATCACGGAGTCGACTTCCCAATGCGGCCAAAGCGTCGGTGCAGACGTTTTCTCCTCAAGGGACCTTTGTGAGTTCGAAGAACTCGAAGACTTTGAAGAGGTTTTGGACGAGCTTAAGATAGGCGTCCATACGTTCGTTCCAAGCGTCATAATCGCCGCTGAATTGGCTCGTTGCCAGTTGCGACTCGCAGTAGGCGCTCAGTCGCTTGGCTCTGACGGCCTTCGCCAGGCGTAGAACTGCTATCAAGGATTCGTATTCGGCTTCGTTGTTCGAGGCTGCAAAGCCAAAGCTAAACGATTGGCGGCTTAATTTGCCGGTTGGTGATTGCAGTTGAACTCATGTGCCCGATCCTTTGTTTGTAGAACACCCGTCGACGTGAAGGATCTAGTTTTGGATCGGAAGAACAAGGTCCTTTTCAAGCTCGGGCGTGAGTTTGATCAGGAAGTCGGCTAAAACTTGTGATTTGGCTGTTGTTCGATTCTTGTAGACGATGTCATGTTCGCTGTGTTCAATTGCCCTTTTCGACAAGCGTCTGGACTGGTTAGTGTTCTGCATTACCGTCCGCAGAAGCTGGTTGGTTAGGACTTCTATGGTGTGAGACTAGAAGTATGGATGTAACTTCCTTGCGGATACGACGACGGCTAGGACCATTTTTTCGAGAGTCGGGTATCGCGTTTCCGAATCGGTCATCCGCTTACTTATGTAGAATATCAGTCGCTGCTCGCCGCGGTCTTCCTTCATGAGGACACTGCTCACTACCGTTTCAGAGATTGTGATATATAAGGTCAGTGTATCGCCTTCTTCTGGTTTATATAGGACTGGGGGAGTAACGAGATATTGTTTTAGCTTAGCGAAGGTTTTCTCGAATTTTTCATCCCACATGAATTTCTTGTTTCCACGTAACAGTTCGTAGAAAGGGAGGCACTTATCCGTAGAACGAGAGATAAATCGGTTAGGCGCTGAACCCCTCTGGGTAACGATGTAGCCAAGGAATTCCCCCGATATCACGCTGAAAGTGCATTTAGTCGGGTTAATTTTCATACCATATTCGTTCAAAGTTTTGAAGCAGGCGCGCAGGTGATCAAGGTGGTCATCGGCGCGTAGGAACTTTACCAGCATGTCATCGATGTATACTTCCATTGTGTTTTCAAGTTCGCTTGTGAACATTCGGTTGACGAGTCGTTGGTAAGTTGATCCCGCGTTCTTGAGACCGAAGGGCATCACTTTGTAACAATACGTTCCTATATCGGTTGAATGCAGTTTTCTCAAGGTCGTCGGGATGCATCATGATCTGGTTGTATTCGGAGAATGCATTCATGAAAATTAGGAGCTCGTTTCCCTGCGGTAGATTCGAATAATCGATCAATGTGCAGGAGTGAATAACTATCTTTCGGGCAGGCTTTGTTGAGGTCGGTGAAGTCGACACACACCCGCCACTTGCCGCTTTTCTTCTTGACGACAACGGGGTTTGCTACCCACTCAGGGTAGCATACCTCCGTGATAGACCCGACTGCGAGTAAACGTTCGACTTCTTCGTTCACTGCTTTCAATCGTTTGGGACCCAGCTTGTGCTTTTTTGTCGAATTGGTTTGAAAGTGGGGTCGACGTTTAGCTCATAGGACGCGATCGTGGGATCGATTCATGTCTGAAGTCGACCATGTGAATGTGGACATATTCACTTTGAGGAATGCGACGATCGCGTTTCGCATGTCTTTGGGCATATGGGCTTTGACGCAGACGATCTTGTTTGGGTCGGTGTTGTCGATTTGGACCTCGAGGACTTCTTCCTTTTGTAGGTACACTTTTTAGATTAGTCGTGCGACCATGTTAACATGCAGGGTTGAACATTGTAATTTGACGGTAGCTATTAAAAAGTCATGTGCGTCCTGCTGATCTCTGCGGAGCGTTCGAATCCTTCCGTCAGGGCTCGGGAACTTGACACATTGATGATAAGTCAATGATATGACTTTCATCGAATGAATCCATGGAGTCCCGAAAATGAAGTTCTACGGGGCCTTGGTGCCAATAACAGAGAATTTGACCGTTCTGTTCACGCCGCACGCGTAAACTAGTAGGCGGATTATGCCTATCATGGTTTCCGATGCGCCATTAAATCCAGTTAGGGAACAAGAGGAGGGTTTCATATCTCGCAAGTCGATTCCCATTTTATCAAGCGTCTCGCGGAAAATGAGGTCGACAGAGCTTCTGTATCGACTAGGACTTTAGCGACTCGACATTCGCCTATTCCCAGCTCGACCAAAAGCGGGTCGTTATGTGGAGTGTGGACGTGGATTGCGTCTTCCAACGAGAAAGTTATCGGCTGATCATTCTCAGGCTTGGACGACCATTTTTGCGAGGTTGTTGCTTGTTGTTTGTAATCTTTAACTGACCTGACTGAATCACCGCAGGGAGGGGATCCTCCCATAATGACATTTATACGCAGAGCACGCTATGCTTCAAGTTGATATCGTAGGTCCCTGGATGCATGTTCGACGTAAGTCATTGTCTCGGTATCTTTTGTTTTCTCTAGTTTTCGGCGTAGGTCGGATTGCTTATGGCGATTGAGTTTGATCCTCGGGTCGTCGGCCTTGGAGTTTATTTGGCATCGCATATCCATGGGGCATGGTCCGAGATCAGGGCCGACGTGCGATTCGATCACTCTTCGTGCCTTTGACGTCTTGATCGTAGTTCGTAAGTCGGCAGAAATGTCTCGTTTTGGGATAGCGGTTTTTCTTTTGAGCAAGTATCGTAGGTCGCCTGGTTTGGGTGAGACGTCGGCCTGGGGCCGGTTGTGTTTGCGCTGGTTCAGTTTGGAGCACAAGTCATCAGTTATGTCGGGCTGTTTGTCGCCACTCGGGGTGCTCAACTTGCCCAAGATTACATTGATGTGACGCCAGTGCTTGGGCTGTTCCTCGTCGGGCGATACGTCATCGGCATCGTGCTCATTTTTTGCGTCGTCCTTGTCTTTCGGCTGACGCTCGCCTTGGAAGATCCTACCCTTTGGTCTTTTTGCCTTCATTTCCTTATTTTTGCTCCAGCTTTTGCTGCTTTTCAACTTTTCCTTCGGTGGCTCGACGTTAGAGGTGCTTTTGTTATACGAGGCAAGCAACGCCTTGAGTAGGTGATTGCATTCTTTGGTGTCATGTCCCTTGACTTTATGGTAGTCGTAGAACTTGGTAAGATCGAGGGAACTCGGATTCGAGCTGGTACTGTGGTTAGAAGTTTCGGACGAAACATGGGCTTTTCCATCAGAGTCCCTCTCCCAGTGGTTCCAACCTTTCTCTCGGACAACTACTACCGATCCAGGGTGTTGTTCCTCGTTCACAACGTAGACGAACCCCTTTTTCTGATTGTTTTTTTGTTGGTGAAGTGTTGGCGTGGTTCCTAACGCGTGTCCGTGGTTTTTGTCGTGGCCTGCTTTGCAATGTTTTGCTTATGGATTATCACCCGTGTGTCTTCCTCCATGCGGATGAAATTATTAGATCGGGCGATCGCATCTTGGAGCGCGGTCGTTGGGTTTCGGTAAAGGTCATCTCGGAGCTTTGAGAGGACGAAGAGAGTGTTCATCAGGGCGTCGACAACTATGTTGTCTGGCACATTGACCTTCGAGACAATGGCCTTGAATTTTTCCATGAAGTCGCGGAGAGTCTGTCCTGATGACTGAGAGAGATTCCATAAGTCGGACGTGGTGGCCCTTTGCTGAGTGAACATGATGTAGTGCTTGAGGAACGCGGTCGAGAGATCATGGAAGCTGTTGACAGAGTTTTTGGGAAGTCGGGAAAACCATTTGAGGGCCTCTCCTTCTAGACTTTCGACGAAAAGCTGGCAGTAGCCGACATCCTTTTCTTCGGGAGTGAAGTGGGCACATCCTATCGCTATGTTGAACGAAGTGGCATGTTCTGGTTGATCGGTGTTCCCGGAGAATGACGGTTAGCGGAACTTCTCCGGTGGGCGGAGGCGCACGTTGGTGACCTGCTGGGAGAACAGAGTTCAGAGCATATATGCGAGGACACGTTTGATCTGGGGGCGAACGTCGTTAAGCAATGGATCTTGGAGTGGATGTCCTGGAGTGACAGCTTAAGTTCGGCAATCTCGCGGATCATCTGTGGATACGCACCACTAGGGGTTGGCCCGTTAGATCTGTCGGGGGTTTGATCAGAAGTTTGCGCGTTTCCCCCTATGATCTGGCTTTGTGTTCCAAGAGCCTGGTCGCGGTGGTGGTATTGAACAGATGCCAACGAATTGTTGTTGTCGGAGCACTAAGTTGTGCGGTGAGGGGGGAGAGGATGGCGGCTAAAGCGGCGAGCTGTTCGGTTGTCGCTTTTTGCACGGCGTCTTGATGGGCGAACCACTCCATGATGGCGTTGAGGTAAGCGGGTTCCTCCAGTGCGGCTGCGGCCGGGGGAAGTTATGGAAGTGGAATCGTCGTGAGTAGAGCCCATCGTTTTGTGTTCGTTACTCTAAGGAGGCCCCACGGTGAGCGCCAACTGTTTGTACCGAGTTCTGTCAAGGTCGACTAGACGGATGAAACTCATCAATGGGTCCTTTCAAAGACGTTTTCAACAGGATGGGTCTGCTTTCTCTGAGGTTTATAAGTAATAGTTTTCTTTATTAAGTAAGTCGGAATGTGAGTACAAGGTAGTGTAGATTTAGAAACACTGGAAACCCTAATCCTAGCCGCCCGGTGTGTTGTTCATTTTTTCTCCCCCTTTTCTTCAGTCTCCCTTCTTCATATATAAGTGCGGGGAGACTGGATGCCCTAGGTCGGTTCGCCCTGGTGGGCTTTCTTGGTCTTGTCGACTCATGGGCCGATGAGGATCCTTACTTGGTCAGCTCGTTGCGACGAGCCGATCGGCTTCGGCTTCAGTCGGCTAAAAGCGGTCACGAGCCGTCAGTCGGCTCATCGGAGCTTGCTGAGCTGAGCTGCTCGAATGTCAATACTAAAAAGTCTGCTGGGCCTGTTATTTCTGGGCCTTATGGTGGTGTCACATACCAATCCCCTACAGTTATTGTAATAGTGCTTCTCCCACATTTGCTCTTACCATATACGTTCCACAAGATAACTTACAAGCTAGCTTCCGCAAAAGACAAGAATATGTACGTGCTCAAACTTTACAATGTGATCGCCAAACCCTGGGCTAAAGCCTAACAAACAAGGGCTTTAGGCGCCAAACGGTTAATATATTTTTAGCGCATCATTACCTGTAAAATTTATGTAGTGTAGTGGTTGAATTTAAGACTCCTCTTAAGGTGCGAGAATTTCAAATTCTCCTTCCTACATAAGGGCATCATTTTTAATTTTTGCTTTAGGCGACTGAAAAGTACGGGTCGGGTCTACAGGGTTGACTTTGATCATGAAAGTCATGTAGACATTCTCTTTCATCCGAGTTGACAGTCTTTTCTTGACTCTAAACGAAGGTTGATGCATGTGGTTTCTTTCATATGAGTCGGAGATGTGGTACAAGTCTCCAGCACTAAAAACAAACTTGAAAAAGCATCATATTCATTCAGACTAAAGCTGAAAAGAACCATAAAGCCATTTATTCTTCTATGCCTCACTAGACATCCATACTCTAAAAGAAGTTGCAATGCACACGGTCACAATAAAGAAAGTTATAGGGCAAATATAAAGTCAAGCAGTGCATATAATACACCAATGACAATGCTAACATTTTAACAAAAGGAATGAGAGAGCAAAGGACATGAAAGTCTATTTTGGTCTCACATCTAGGATGTACATATAGGTTCCATGTATTAAATTCGTGAATTGTTTTACGAAGGAGTAAGAGTTAAAGAATTCAATCTTATAATCTTAATTTTTGTGCAAACAAAATTAGTTTACGTTCTTGGGGTACAAGGTAAGTTTTGTGGATGAAATTAGAAAACATCATTTCAGTTAGAATATATGTGGGATGTTCTGTATTGGTTTTGCATACAATCAGTTGGGATGAGTAGGGTTCCAAATACGTGGGATGTTCCGTTGATTTTGTGGTTGCCTTCTGCTTGGATCACGACTCACATCCTTCTACTAGGTTCCATCGATAATAATTGCTCTTTAGGTTTGGGATTTGAAAGGTGTTTTCTTGTACATTACTTCTTGTTTGTGTTGAACGCATCAACGGAGGATAACAGGTCGTGAGATATATATTTCAAGTATATAGAAGTTGTTCGACTCTGATTCAAAGATAACGTATCTAATTAGTTGACGACACACAACTCAGCTTAGGAGTTCTAGGCTAGCACTAAAGTAACATATATATATGCATATAATCACGAGACGCCACACATGCACACTTAATCCCTATTCAAGCTTATTCATGCATTTGTTCTATTAATTTCTGCGCTGGAATATATTTTATGCGTTTGTAAATTCAAATACAGTCGTACTTATTTATAAAAAAAGTATTTAAAAATCACAACATAGCATACATATGGACAATCACGTAGTAATTTTCCTATGTATGTTTATATAGTGAAACTAGGTGGGTTGCCCGCACACGCGGGCATAACTTTTTTATAAAATTGTTTATCAGTATATACAATACTAATTTAAAAACTATAAAGATAATTATTATTTTTATTTTTATTTGATTTTTAATTTAAAAATTCTTTTAAATACTATATTCATTATTAATAAATCAATCTTAGAATTCACTCAATTATATAAATTAATAATTTTAATTGATTAATATTTAGTTATGTGTTTTCGGTTATTTAATAATTTATATATTTTATTTTTTAAGGGCATAAACGACATTAACCGCTCTAACTTTTAACGTGGGAGCTCCGTTGCGAAAAATCACTTCGCAAATAATAGTATAGATTGTGTCATAGTCGGCTTAATTTTAAATTTTCTCTGTAGATACTTCGATATATTTTCGGATTTAATTTATAATCAAGATGATTGGTTGTTTCTTTTGTTCGATGCTTAAGATTTGCCTAAAATTTGTAACATGTATATCTGTGGTTCTCCCATATTAATTTGTTTTATGTGTTATTTCCACGTATATTTTATGTAAATTAGTTTTGTATTGTGTATCTTCTTAGTTGTTAACCTATTAAAACATATATTTTAAGAACATGTATATTAGAGGAATATCCAAAATAGATCTAAACTTTTCATCAAAATAGCATTTAAGAAAAAATGATTAAAATAGTCTTGATTAAATATATATTTATACCCTTTAAGTTAACTAATATATAGACTTAGAGTTTAGAGTTATGAGGTGGAGACTTGTAAATGAAGCTTAAAATTAAAATATAAAATTTAAGAGACGTCTTTAGCATTTTTACTTAAAAGCTAAGAAACAATTCTTTAATTTTCCCTAAGAATCTCAATCTAAGAATCATGCAATAATCATGCTCTTAGGGTGGAGTTATTAACTTTCTTAAGAGATAATTTTTAATTAAAAAAATCTAAGAACCGTCTTTTAAATAAGAAATATAAGAAACGTCTCTTACCAAGAAGAAAAAAAAAAAACGGATTACTCAGGGTTAATTATCCTGTTTTGTAAAGGGCACTTGCGAAACTACGATTGTGCCGCGAAGGCCCAATAAATAAAGAAATGGGCCAGACTGAAGGTGGATGGAAGCCCTAGCTAGCTCCCCCACATGGAATCATCTTGTATAAAAACGCAGAAACCTAGTTACAAGAAGCAAGTGACTGCGACGCCGGGAATCAGCAATGGGTATGTCTCTCTCTACCATCTTCTCATTTATGTTAATGTTCATTAGACTTTGGTGATATATGTGTTTCGTATGAAAATGGAATCAAGAGTTTAAGAAATGTGCCTTTTGTAACGACAGGGGCGTACAAGTACGTGTCTGAGCTATGGAGGAAGAAACAGTCGGATGTGATGAGGTTCGTGCAGAGGGTTAGGTGCTGGGAGTATCGCCAGCAGCCTTCCATTGTTCGTCTTGTTCGTCCCACCCGTCCCGACAAAGCCCGTCGTCTCGGCTACAAGGCCAAGCAGGTACTCTTCTTTCTCTTGTCCTTTTATAAGTAGTGCTAGGTAGTCTAGAACCAAGCCACTGATGGTAACTAAGCTGGTCAAGCGGTGTCTTGACGCGTAGGCATTCTCCTTTTTCAAGTAGATGTCTGCGTTAACATGATGGAATACTTCCTGAGACCAGCAAAATCAATTCAATCTTCTGACCGAACAGCTCTTTTATCTGTCGTGGACTCTGTTCTTGTCTAAGATTGATACACTTTTTTATAAGCATGGGTTAGTATTTTAGTTTGTTTACTGTTGTTTTGCTGATCTCTGTTGATTTTTTATGTTTAGGGGTTTGTTGTCTACCGTGTGCGTGTGAGACGTGGAGGTCGCAAGAGGCCTGTTCCCAAGGGTATTGTCTATGGTAAACCAACTAACCAGGGAGTGACACAGCTCAAATTCCAGCGCAGTAAGAGATCTGTTGCTGAGGAACGTGCTGGACGCAAACTTGGTGGCCTCAGGGTTGTTAACTCCTACTGGCTCAATGAGGTAACCACTAAACCGCCAGTTATTATTCAGTATACCATTAACCTTTTCGTTCACATGCTGATATGATGGTTGGCATGTCTCTTATGTGCTCAGGACTCTACCTACAAATACTACGAGATTATACTTGTGGACCCTGCGCACAATGCCATCCGAAATGATCCTAGGATCAACTGGATCTGCAACCCAGTGCACAAGCACAGAGAACTCAGAGGGCTCACCTCAGAAGGAAAGAAGAATCGTGGTCTTCGTGGAAAGGGTCACAACAACCACAAGAACAGACCTTCCCGCAGGGCTACCTGGAAGAAGAACAACTCTCTATCTCTCCGTCGTTACCGGTGATCAGCTTTATGTTTTGTTTTTTGCTCGAGTGATATATCTTCTTTGTGGATTTATGTTTCAGAATTTTAGAATTACAGTGGGATGTATAACTTTTGTTTTCAAGTTTTGAGTTCCTTAAAACATTGAATCTGACCATAAAGCTATGTTTCTTTGTTAAGTTGGACTATTTTTGTTTTTACTTAATATTGAGTACGTAATTTACTCGTACCTTAAAGATTTGCGTCTGGTTAGAGCCTTCCTTCAGTGAAGCTGTCCTTTAAATTCTGAAGAGCTTGACGGATTGAGTCTTCGTTCTGTCTGGAGTACATCAAGCATATCAACTTTTGAGCGACTCTATAAATCCGATGCACTTCATGGTGCTTCTCACAGTTTAGCTCTATTCTTTTCATTTCCTGCGTTACATTTTTAAAAATGACGAAATATTTTTAAGCTAGACTGTATGAAAATTAAGTTCCTGCCTTTTCAATTTAGTAAGTTTTTGTGTAAGAATACCTTGTCTGTGATCCTTGAGGTTATGGTCCTAGCTGTTTCGATCACTGTATTAGGCAGACCAGCCACTTCGGCTAACAGAAGGCCGTAGTGAGGAACATGTAAGGTTCCATCTCGTAGTTGAAACTGATCAGTAAATGTAACATTTAGCAGCAGTAGGTAGCTTAAATCTCAGAACCCATACGAGTGGAGTGAAGACAGAACCTTGAAGTCTAGGCGGTTGTCCCTGATGTCTACATAGAAGTGAAGAACCTTGACATTCGGGTAGATAGTTGCCAACTCCGCCAGGCTGTCCATATGGGTTGCAAATACTGTGTACCTGAAAGCTCATTTGCCATCAAAAGAACATTTAGATTTACTTATTAAGTACCTTTCAGCTATCTGAAAATGAAATTAAAAACTCAGTTAAATGCTTACGCTTTGAGCGATAAGAGATGCTCGCAGCAGCTCCATGCCATTGCTAACCCGTCTGAGGAAGAAGTAGCCCTCCCGAGTTCATCCATGACTATCAAACTCCTACATTTTCAGGTGTTGACAAGATATGAAACTGAGTGTGAGGTTCACCTGTGTCAATGTCTTTCACAAATACTACCTGTTGGAGACATTCTGCATTATGAAAGCGGTCTCTCTCATCTCTGTCATAAACTGCGACATTAAAAAGTAAAAATAGATATCAGTAGGCTCTACATATGATATATAAACTGTTGGGATTCATCAACACGCCAAATCGTTGGAATTATAATGATCATCTACAAGTATGGGAGAATATAGAGGTTTACCGTGCTTGAATTTGACTCAAGGTTATCCATTGTCCCCATTCTTGTGAATATGCGGTCAACCACACGCATAGTTGCAAATCGAGCTGGGACATAGCAGCCAATCTGAGCAAGAATAACTACTAGACACACCTGTTGGAGATAGGTGCTCTTTCCGCTCCTTGGGATATGAAATGCAAATACAAACATGAGTTGGACAACTGTCAGCAATTGAGGAAGTAAAGCAAGAGTTTCCCTTACATGTTTGGACCCATAACTACCAACATGTTGCTTGCTTCTGACATGAAGATACTATTAGGCTGCCAAAGATAAAATATGTGAGTTAGACATGCGTGCACATGGCCCGAAGAGAAAGATTGTAAATGGCAGAACACATAAATATGTGATTTCACAGATTTCATGGACGCCAATGTTAGTGAGAAAAAGAATATCATATACTATCTTCAAGGTTTGCCACCAAGATGATTTCTCAAGAATATATTAAGGGATGATAGTATCATGAGAATAGCACGATCAACTTACAACAAAGTCATTGTGTATGCTTTCCAGGATTGGATGCCTTCCAGCGTCAATTGCCAGTGGGCCACTATCTGCCAAACAGTATACGGACAAGTAAATTCCGCAGAAAAGATTGATATCATTTCACTTAAGAGCCGGGTAAAAAAGATGTTGCACAAAAGATATGAGGATATGATGGTAGGTTTTTGAGGAAAGATACTGAGAGAGAGAGACAGCTACCTGTTAGTTCAGGTCTGGAGTATCGATCAACTGGCTTTGTGGATATTGAATGAGCAAATGAATTAACAATCATATCTAGGAGACATAAAACTTCTGCTAGGAGTGTGAGGGCAGAGACGTCTTCCCTTATAGCATCCATAAGTGCTACATACATATAGTTACATTTCATGTAATAGCCATAGAGAACCAAGCCTGATAAGACTGTAATAAATCGTGTTACTGCATATAGTTGTGAGCAATGTGCAGTTATCAACCTTCCAGGCATGTTTCCGTTCGAATGAAACACTCTCCAGCGGCAGACTTATTCCTGACATTCAACTGCACAATAGATCAATATGCCAGGTTGAATCAGGAATATAGCTCTTAATTGTGCTAGATTGGAGGGCTCATTTTTCTCATATCAAAACATCCATGGTGTTTCATGTCTTTGCCAGATTAAAACTTTTGGAGGGGAGTTTTGTTCATTTAATATCACTTGCAGAAAACACTGAAACTGTGTATAGATAGTATAGATAGCCGTATTGTGAGCCTGAACCATATTACTTTCTGAACAGCTAAAATGATTAAACACCCAACAGAATCATACATGGAAACGACACATCTGAAATTGTGACGATTCAACTTACAGAGGCAAGTTCCAGACTTGAACAATGAATGTTTTTACCATGTTTTACAACCTGAATTACATATCACGTTCAAGTTAAGTCAGGAAAACCATACATATAGATAGAACATTAAGCTTCCATTGAAAGTGCGTTTTTGACCTGAGTAAATTTGCTTGGAAGTTTTCCCTGAACTTCCTTCTGCGGAATTCTGAAAAAGAACCCCTGTCTGTTGTTGAATGGGAGTTTTAGATTTGGCAGGTTGAATTCCTCACGATACTTGCTGGCCAGATTATGTATTGCTGCCAGTGTTTACAGGATTTAGATTAGCAGAACAAATTTATGAAACAAAAAAAAAATCTGATAATACAAAATGAAGCATGTTGTTGATTAACCTTCACTAGTATCACAGAAGGTTCTCCTTGCAATATCCAAAAACCCATCAATACCAGCTTTTAAAGCAAAACACTGCTGTGTGCGGGCAACAAAAGGAACTCGAGCATGAAGAACATCATCATCAATCACTTCCCCGACTCTGAAACATAAATACGATAAAGAGTAGTTATTTTGGAACTCTAAACTTTAGTAACCTTAAACGTAGGAAATGAAAAGCTTTCCAGAAATGAAGCTCATAGTTAATGTCTAGCCAGACCACTAGAGGCGTACTTTTTTCTGATGGAAGCATATCTATCATTTTCACACACAGACTTGTAAATATTGGCAAGGAGAAAACATTTTGCATCCTTTAGAGCCTGCATTGGACATAGACATAGTTGTCAAAATCTGTCAAACAAATCTGATAACAAAATGAGAAATAAAAAACACCATAGCAAGTAGAGGCAGAGCATCAAGGGCTGTCTTAAGTAAAATAATGCTTGAAATCATGTTTTGGCTCCTTCTGGTATTATCCAAACCTAGGACCGCTTCTGTGACTTTCTTTGGCTTGAAGCAGAAATGACAAAGAACTCGATCTGAAAGTGGTGGGCGAGAGCCAGAAATCTCTTGAAATGATGTGATTTAGAGAAACCAGGATTATATTGGATGCAACGATAGAAGTTCAGGATCTTTTCACTTCACTTACCAGTCTCTTTTGGAAATTTACGTAAAACCTGCGAAAGCCCGAAGAATAGTTGCTCATTGCTCATCAACTCATCCTGCAATTACCAGAAGAGTAATTTTGCTTTATGATTAATTCATCGTCATAACATGGAAAACTTCTAGTAGCTGCACAACGATCAAGCTCTGTAAATCAACGTATCATTATATCAACCCTTAACAGAAATGGAATATATACTTTAAGCAGCTCCTTAGAAACCATGACAGCCAAATCATAGCAAAATACTAACCAAGCAGTCCAGACGAGTGTTGATAGTTTCAATATCTTTCAGAGGCTGCAACAAATTGGCACGAAGAAGCCTAGTCCTGACCAATAAATCATGCATAAAATAAAATGAGTGAGTTAAAGAATCAATGAAGTATGGCAATGAAGGAAGAAAATTGCTATGAATATTACATTTAGAATTCTGAAATGCCATATTCATACACAATATTTTCGCAAAGGAAAACTATTTGTAATTTCAACTCTTAAAAAGAAAGTGTTTCCAGATACCCGCCAACTGTTTTTGTTGTCTTGAACATCTGGAAGAGACTCCTCTTCTTATTGTTAGTGCCCAAAAGAGCATTATGGAACGGATCAATGATTTCCAGATTCTCAACACTACCATCAAATCAAGGAAACAATTAAGCATAATGATTTACATTTGATGTTTAAGTTCTCTATAGTTAAACGGACTATGAACATATAATATCAAACTACTCGTACCTAGTTGCATCGATATTCATGTGATCAAAGGATCCATTAAAAGTTACCTACACATAGGTAGCACTATCAGTAGAGATGCTATCAGCATCCTTCAGCAGCAGAACCAAAAAAGAAACAGACGGATACCCAAAAAACAAAGAGAAACAACGACTCGTTTTCCAAGAAACTTTTGAATTAATGCATAATACAACTTATATAAGAAGATAGCTGAGAAATGTATGAAAGAAAACGCATACAGTGAGTGAGTGGTTGGTGACAATCACACCCTTCTCAGCCTCTATCCTGCTCATGAAACAACCAAAACTCAGTATTTCAAAAACAGCAAACTGATATGTACTGATCCAAAAATGTTTCAGGATGTAGACACCATTTAACTGTAGCAGCAGCAGCAGCTAGTGATAGATAATGCTGCTTATAGTAAGTGTCTAAACCAAGAGCCAAAGGCTCCTCTGCAGCCAGGTTTTGTATTAGCACGGCACCCTGTAACATATAACCCAAAATTGCATATCCATTTAGAAACACAATGACTAGTAAGATGTACTATAAGAGGTTCGTGGATATCAACCTTGGTGTCATCAAAACAGCCACGAGCAAACACAACCTGCAAAAAATGAATATATTCACACTACTTAATTGATTCTCTGTAGCTAAAACACACACATTCATCTCCCATCCATGGCAGAAACTCTCACCTTCCTGACGGTGCTATAACATCTATCCACCAATTCTGAAACCCCAACCATGCCATCGGCTGCAAGTTTGTTGGGAGGAACAATAATCACACAAGGATCATAGAAACGCAGCAGCGTCTTCGTGTTTTGGTACGAGCTGCTCGTCTCTATATACTGAGATAGATGCAGTGAAGCGGATCTCAGATCAAACGCAGCCATTCCAACCTGATCCAGAGAAATACACAACAGAATCAAACATCACCACTGAAATATCATGCGAAGAACAACCAATCTCCTTCGATTCCAGAAAAAAATCGACGTCACGATAGTGGAGACCCTAAGAGAACTCAAATCGAATCTTAGTTCTGCTAAAATCGCTGAGAAGCCGTACGTACCTCTTTGGCTCTGTTCTCGATTAGTCCAGCGACGAAGCTCGATCTCTCTCCACCGTCGTCTTCCATTTTTCGCTCCACGGGTGATAATTTGAAAATCGAGCGACTGGTACTGAGTTTCCGATAATGAAGGCTAAAGCGCGCCACTGTGAATTTCTATCAAATCGGTTTGGACTTAACCACGTCGGTTTTTATTTCGAAAACCGGTACCCAAGGAAAAAAGAGAGGGAAACAGGGTTGATTCATTTACAACCGAATAAACATTTGGGTCAAGTTTTGATTTGGTCGGTCCAGATCAATCTAGTTTAGTCGTTGGGTCAGGTATTGGTTGTTTTAGATTGGTTTTTGGTAATCAAAATTTCTAAAAAATGATAATTTAGGAAAATAAAACTTATTTTATTGCCAGATTTCAACAAAAGAGTTTTCCTATAAAATAGAGAAACTAGATTTTAGATGTTTAACCAAGTTTTCAATGAAAAACCAGAATCGATGTTCTGTTGGTTTTTTAAAAATGTGCACGACTACATTTTTATAAATATATAAATATAATATATCAACACTAGTTACATATATATGTTTGTTAAACTCTTTACTTACGTATTTTTCTTTTAATATTCATAAACATTAATATTCTTTTGGGAAATTTACGAAATTACATAAATTTATTATGTTATTACTAAAATAATTAATATTTTACAGAAATTATTAAAATATTTTTCTGGTCAAAACTATCTTTGTTTATAGTTAT
This sequence comes from Moricandia arvensis, assembly GCA_905132765.1. Taxonomy (NCBI): domain Eukaryota; kingdom Viridiplantae; phylum Streptophyta; class Magnoliopsida; order Brassicales; family Brassicaceae; genus Moricandia; species Moricandia arvensis. The sequence continues at coordinate 15,338 of CAJHQP010001088.1, forward strand.
ACCAAAAAATATGAATTACAAAAGTGTTTTTAGAACTTAATCGTTGGCAGATTTGTTTTCAAAAAATAAATCTATCAAATATTACATCGGTTTTGTAAATCTGCTTAGAAAATAGAATCTATCCAAAAAGTGATATTAGACTTTTTTAAAAACGGCAAATTTGTTTCTACGACATAATTATTCATCTGATTTGAATTGAAAATAGATGTTTAGGAATAAATCTAATGAATAATTTGGTATAAAAGTAGCAATTTGGTGTTAGACTTAATTTCTTATGGCAGATTTTCAAATTTGACTTAAATTTAGAGTAGATTTTTTTATTTACAAAGTGGCACATTTTAAAACAAAATTTAGATTTAAGTAAGCCAAATTAATATATCAAATTAAACCGATTTATTTAATTTTGAATCCGGTTGTATTGTAATTAAGACTAGAACTGTCGTCATCTTTTTTATTTTTCTTTTCTTTATCGATTTGTCCTTCTTTGTGGTGTTTTAATCTCTTTTAGCAATTGCTTGCAAAAACATAGCTCACATCTCACTTTGCATTCATCAATAAACAATCTAAACATTTTCATTGATCCCCATCCATCCTTACAATACGAAAATATTATTACAAGTGGAAAGAGATTAAAACCTTCAGCCTTCTTTATTTTAAGTTAAAACTACAAAGAATGAATCAGTTTTTTCTCGTACTCTATTCCACTCACAATGATTTAACTCAGCCAAAAACATTGAATTTCTTTTTTCATTAGTGTCAACAAAAAATAGATGAAGATGTAATCTATTATACCAACTGTGTGCTCAAAAGAGGATGTGAATGAGATCAACAATTTAAATTGTTTACAATGCGAATAAGCTTTTAGGGAACAACAAGGTATCTGATTTGTAGAATACGAATATGCAAAGACTCACACAAACTTAATAAGAATTTGCTCTCTTATTAATCACTCAAAGCTTTAGAAAATTGTCTCAAAACTAAAGCTCAAAACTTTTCAATATAGATATCACATACGACATCTATATATATAACAATAATAATCCTAATCTCTTTTAATATTTGATATTTAGATAACTCCTAAATATCTTTCTATTTCCTAATCCATATCTCGGTGAAAATAGATAACTTATCTCCCAAGTTATTTCAAGCTTATCCAACAATCTCCCCTTTAAGCTTGAAATCGGTTCTTGACACTTCTTTGACTCCTATGATCTCTCTCATTTCCTTGAACTTCAATTTTCCCAATGCTTTAGTTAATATATCAGCTCTTTGCTTCACGCCTGCTATATGACACACCTCAATCAACTCGTTATCCACGCATTCGCGAATGAAATGGTAGCGACGATGTATATGTTTGCTGCGACCATGGAATACATGATTCTTCGTCAATGCTATAGCCGATTTATTGTCAATCATAAGTGGAACTCTCCTGCATTCCACACCGGATATTTCTTCTAGTAGTTCTCCGAGCCAGATGGCTTACTTTGCTGCATCAGTGGCTGCCATAAACTCCGCTTCACAAGATGATAACGCAACTGTTTCTTGTTTGTGTGAGCTCCAGCTGATAGGACAATCTGCAAAGTAGAAAACGTGACCGGTAGTGCTCCTTCCGTCATCCTCATCTACGTTATGGGAAGCATCACTATATCCCACGATTCCAATATTCATAGAAGGTTTGAAGTCTGATCGCTTATACTCGAGTCCGTAGGTAGTTGTTCCCTTTAAATAACGCATAGCCACCTTCAGTGCCGCATCGTGAGATGCCTTTGGTGTCTGCATATACCGGCTAAGGACTCCGACCACATAAGAGAGATCAGGTCGTGTATGTAACAAGTAACGCAGACAACCAATAGCTCTTCTAAACTCAGTCTCGTTTGCATCCTTTTCGTCGTACGCCTTTGACAATGACAAACCCGGATCCATGGGAACGTGTACAGCATTGCAACTGTCCATTCCTACTTCACTTAAAATTCTCTTAGCATATTGTTCTTGGTTTAGCGTAATACCTTCCGAGTGTTGAGAAACTTCTATCCCAAGATAGTAAGTGAGCTTTCCTAGGTCACTCATTTCAAAGTTCTCAGCCATTCCTCTCTTGAAGTCATTTATATGCGCCATGTTTGTTCCTGTTACCAGTAAATCATCAACGTAGACTGCGATCAATAGAACGTTGCTGTTGTCGACCTTGCGATATAGAGCTGGTTCTTTGGAGCACTTTACAAACCCTAAACTTCCAAGAACCTTGTTAAGTTTTTCATTCCAAGCTCGTGGAGCCTGACGTAGTCCGTATAAAGCCTTCCGTAGTTTATAAACTTTGTTCTCCTGTCCCTTATCTCGTAACCTTGTGGTTGATGAACAAACACTTCTTCCTTTAAATCTCCGTGTAGAAACGCAGTCTTGACATCTAGATGGTGTATCTGCCAACCTTTAGACGCTGCTAAAGCGATAAGCAATCTTACTGTCTCCATGCGTGCAACTGGTGCAAATACTTCCTCAAAATCAATACCGTGCCTTTGTATATATCCTTTTGCCACTAACCTTGCTTTGAATTTGTTGATACTCCCATCTGAGTTCCGTTTCACCTTGAATACCCACTTTAAACCGATGGCTTTTGCCCCATATGGGAGATCGACCAGCTCCCAAGTCTTATTCTTCACTATTGATCCAATCTCGTCGTCACATGCATCGAGCCATACTTTGTGTTCTTTTGCTTCATCATAACTCCAAGGTTCTTCGTTTATACTCAATAAAAGCTTTTCACCTTCAACGTCCGACAAGAGAATATAATCCTCTAGATATGCAGGCAGTTTTCTTTCACGTGTGGATCTTCTCAACGGGGTGTTCTCATTGTCCTCCTCCTCGCAATCTGTCATGTCCCCGATCCTAGACAGGGTCGTTGGGACGGACCATGGTACATGAAAACGTACCAGCAAGGCTTTAGGGTCTAACCATGAGGTATCATGGTCCGGGAAGCAGGTTAAGTGCGATCAGGAAGCTGAGACTTAACCAAGGAAGGTAGGAAGGAGTTTATTACAGCTGGAATGAGCAAGGGGGAAGCTCAAAACAACTCAGGATAGCTTGGGACAGCTCAACCAAGCTCCGGGTAAGTTTTGGGTAGCTCCGGGGAAGCTTAAGGCAGCTGGACAGGAGTTTAGGAAGCTGGACGAAGCTCGGACCAAGCTGGAAGAAGCTCAACCAGCTAGGGGTAGCTCCAAGGTAGCTCACTCCTGGAAGGTTAGCTAGCAGGAGCTGGTGGACTAGCTCACTCAGCTGGAGCAGCTGGTGGTCAGCTCACCTTAGCTCGGTGGAGTGTTCTGGTCCGGGCCGGTTGGACGGGTCATGGGCAGTCATGGGTCTTGCTCGACCCAGCAAGGGCCCGTGGGTCTTGGTAAACAAACCAGGGCTTCAGGGAGACGAATGGGCCTTGTACCAGGAAGCCCACACACAAGGAAAAGGGCAGTTGGGCGGTTTTGGGCAGAAAGGGTGGGAATGGGCAGTTTGGCGGTTTTGTGCCCCAAATCGTGCCTGTTCGCCCAGGGACGGTTACCACGCCTTCCCCTATATATACAAGACCTCCTGCACGAAAATAATGAGAGAGAAACACAAGGCAAACCTCTGCCAAAATTCAGAGAGACAATAGAGAAAGAAGAACCGATTATTAAAGGTTGAATCTGTGGGAGTGTCTAGGCGTGTGATCTCTTCATCCGTGGAAGTTCTGTGAAGATCAAGGCGCATACATGGATACCAGACAGAGGGATCGTGGTAAAGGGAAGGAGAAGGATCGTGGCCAGAAGGATGGATCCTCTAAGGTTAGTGGTGTGGATCATGTAAACCAGGGGCATGGACCGTTGTGGGGAACACATGTGGTTCATGATCTCTGGAACTATGATCACGCCCATTTCTGTTTGTATACTTCCTAAATCATCTTCTCCTGTTATGTTTATGAGAGTTTGGTGATCAGGACGGCCTTCCCATGGACCAAGCATGAGCCTGGTTCCATAGAACAGTTTATCGGCCGGTTTGGGTTCCATGATCCCCAAACTACTCTAAACGTGTTTGATTGGCTTGAAAACTTGGGAATAGGAGTTTTAGGATTTATAAGAATTATTGGAAAAGACTAGACACGATTTGGACTTGATTTGCTCAAAAACCATATTTTGGTCCTTAGGTTGATTGGGTCGGATCATAGGGTCCGGGACGGTTTCTGATGAATCCGACCATGGATTCCGTCTAGTTAGGATTTATCACGAATTGTCATGAATTTTATTTAGTTTTTGGACCACTTTTGAAAAAGGGTCAGAATTGGCCTAGAATGGTCTTTAGGCGCAGAACCATGCAATTGCTTAGGTTGTGGTTAGGTTATCGGACATGATATCATGCTATTGTGTTTTGTGTGGTTTCAGGTAAGGACATGGACAGTGGCAAGGCCAAGGAACCGTGATGACTCAAGCCGGGATGGATGTGTGTGTGGGTTAAGGGGTAGAAACGTTTTAGTTATGAACTTATGATAGCCTATTGTGCAACTTGGATCACATGAATACTTTGTATCACTTTGGTTTATATTTATATAATCTGTTTGCCCCTTATTTGATATTGATTCTAACTTTGAAATGAATGAACCTCGGTTTGCTTAAAATGACTTAGGAACTATTGGTTTAAAACCGGAATCATCCTTAGTATTGTTTAGGGTAAGACTTGGATCTGGTTGGGGTTCAATGGACCAGGATCGGGTCTTACACAATCGGTTTTGTGTTCCTCATTTGGTGTGTTAGTTATAGTATTTCCTTGGCTTGTCACGGAACTCTCACCTTCTTCCTCATTGATTCCTCTGTTTCCATAAGTGGTAAAGCTTACGTCGAATGTTCCTCCACTATCTTCATTATTCTTCCAATTCCATAGTTTATTTTCTTCAAAAACGACATCCCTGCTTACCACTACCTTCTGATTTGTCGGATCATATAGCCTATAGGCTTTTGATCCTGGCTCTGTCCCAAGATGGATAAGCATTCGAGATCGACTATCAAGTTTCTTTAGATGGTGGGAGTCTATTTTAGCGTAGCAAACACAACCAAACACTCGTATGTGATCAACTGCCGGCTTCTTCTTCTTTAGAGCTTCATACGGTGTGCATGATTCAAGAACACGAGTTGCTACTCGATTAATGAGATAAGTGGAGTGTCTCACTGCTTCTCCCCAAAGAAAATTTGGACACTCCATTCCCTTTAATATGCTTCTTGTCATTTCCATTAGTGTTCGGTTGCGTCTCTCAACAACTCCATTCTGTTGCGGTGAATAGGGAGCTGTGAGGTGTCTAGCTATGCCTGAAGCTTCACAATACGTATGAAACTCATGCGAAACGAACTCCCCCCCACGATCGCTTCTGAATGTTTTGATAGTGGATCCGGTTTCTTTCTCGATTTTTGCTTTAAACATTTTAAACTTCTCAAATGCTTCTCCTTTTTCCTTGAGTAGTATCGACCACATGTACCGTGAGTGATCATCTATGAGTACAAATATATATCTTTTGTTTGACGGTGTAGGAGGTGTGATAGGTCCGCACAAATCCCCGTGAATCAGATCGAGTATCCCCTCTGCTCGATAAGAGGTAGCTTGCGGAAAAGAGTTTCTTACTTGTTTCCCAAGTATGCACGATGAGAATGTTGTTCTTTCGATTTCAAGCTTCGGTAGTCCGAGTACTAAGTCTTTATCCATCATCCTCTTCATTGTGTTGTTGCCTATGTGTCCAAGGCGCGCATGCCATTTTCTTGAATCCGTCAAGGTTGCAACTTGTAGACATCTGTGATCGACTTTGTTAATAACAACCTTGTATAGTCGATTCTTTGACCTTTTGGCTTTCGTTATCAGTCTCCCATTCTTGTCGCTTAATGTGAGGTAATCATCTTTCATTCTTACATCACAACCCGCCTCCGTTGCTTGACCAAGACTGATGATATTGGTTTTTAGATCGGGTATGTAGTATACGTCGGCCAGGCTTTTGTGTGATCCATCCTTGCTGCAAAATAATATTGAACCCTTTCCTTTAATGTCAACACGAGAGTCGTCTCCAAAACGTACCTTTCCAGTGACTGATTCATTAATTGATCGGAAATAACTTCTATTCCCGGTCATGTGATTGCTTGCGCCATTGTCTAAGTACCAAATATTTTCTGTGTTTGTCTCCAGTTCGAGCGCTTTGACGTTTTTCTCATTCAAAAACACGACTTTGTTCATCATTAACTCCTATGCTTCTGTTGTATCAGTAGCTTCTTTCTCCTTACTCTCAGTCGCTTCTTGCAGTTTCAACAAACGATCAGGGCAAGTGGAGGCGTAATGCCCGTTCTTGTCGCAACGAAAGCACGTGATCTTTCTAAGATCAATTTCTCCATAGCTTCCGTTGTAGCGTCCATTATATCTTCCTCTCCCTCTGATGTGTTGTGATTTTTCATAGTTTTAGCTTTGTATTTTCATATATATTCATGCATTAATCTTATATTTATTTGTATTTAGAGTCTATTACATGTTCATTTGCATCTTGTAGGTGTTGGATGAGCTATTTGGAGTTTTGGAGATGATTAGAACACAAAAGGAGCAAAAAGAGACTTGGATCGATCGATCCGTTTTTGATGGAAAACTGGATCGATCGATCCAAGAAAGCCGAGAGCAAAATGGTAAAGTGATCGATCGATCTGAAGTCCAGATCGATCGATTTGGACATGGATCGATCGATCCATTTATACCAAAAAAATGGATCGATCGATCGGGCCTTTGAATATAACGTGTGCTCGAAGAAATACACACGGATCGATCGATCTGGTTTTGGGCAAAAACAGATCGATCGATCCAGACAGCCTGTGTCACTTTTCATGTGCTGGACGAGTTTGGTGGATCAAGTGGCCTAACTTTCTCTACCTTTTCTGAAGAGCCAAGTTTACATTTGCCTTGTAAAGGGTCAAAAGGTGTGTGCAAATGGGATAAAGTGGAAGAAACATCAATGAGTGTGTTTTATTTTAGATCTAGATCTTAACTTTGTAACATGGGGGGTGGGTTGTTCTTCACCTATAAATAGAACCCCAAACCCCATGGCAAAACACACCATCTCCTTCTGAGTCTTCTTCTGTCTAATAGAGTTTATCACTTTCATTTTAAGTCTTGTTTTATTTTAAGTTCTTGTTTGAAAACAATTGTTCTTAGTATTATTAAGTGTTCTTGAAGTTTATGTTATAAAGTCTTGTTTTCTTTAGTTATTCTCTTCATCTACATTCTGTTTCTTGTTTTCATATATTATATCATCTTGATTATGCTTCTATCCATCATGGGATTAAGTGTAAACAAAATGATTAGTGAGTAGTCATCCTTAGGATCAATGGGTTAGGTAGATTAATGGGTGGTTAGAAAAGAGTTAAGATGTTCTAATGGTAAAATGCTTAAATTTCTATGCTTACTAAGTGTTCTTAATGCTAGATTGATTTTGGCCATTTTAATCTAGATTCTAAGTGTTTGTAGGACATCGAAAGTGTTTGCATAATGCTTGAAATAACTTAGTATTGCTCTAGTGAACAAAACGAACGGAAGTTGATGTTTAGATTGCTAGATGGCTAGTAGACTAAATCTTAATGTATGTTTGAGTGAACAAAACGAACGGAAGTTGATGTTTAGTTCATAATTGCATAAGGGTTTCTACCATCGAAAGTGGATTAACCTATATTGAATGAGTTCTAGGCCTATAGAAAGATATGTTTGTTTGAAGTTAGACACCTTGATTTAGAACTACCACCCTGAAATCGATTACCTAAGTACCCATTGGTTCTTCTTTGTTTAATTTGTATTAAAACTTGATCATTTCACATTGTTTCCTGCTACAACAAACCTCATTTGATTGCACTTAGATTAAGCCAAATGATCTGTATTCTTAGTGCTTAGAATCACTAGAGTTTGGATTGACACCTTAAGTACTACAACAACTTAAGGATTAAACTTATCCCACATCACCCTCTTCCTCTGTTGAAATAACGCCCTCCACGACCCCTTCCACGGTAAGATCCATTAGAGTCGTGGTTGTTAGTAGCGGAATCCGAGTTTGTGTACATAAGTTTCGGATTGTCTTGCGTTTCTTCTTCGTCCATGGCAACACGCTCCTCGAACGTTTTGATACGTCCAATAATTTCTTCAAAGCTCGTAGTTTTCAGGTCAAGGACCTGTTCTAACGAAGCTACTATATGTATATATTTTCGTCGAGGGAGAGCACTTAAAAACTTTTTCACCAATTTAACTTCTTCAATTGTTTCTCCTAAAGCAGCGGATTTTGATGAAATCTCTGATATTTTTCCCACAAAATCATCAATCTTATCTTCGTCTTTCATCTTCAATCTATCAAACTCGGACATGAGTGTTTGTAATCTCGCTTCACGGACTCTCTCTGCCCCCATGTGTCTTGATTTTACTGCTTCCCAAACCTTCTTTGCAGTTTCAAGTTCTCCTACTTGTAAAATAAGCGTCTCAGGAATGGATTGGAATAGCAGTGCTATTGCAAGATTATTTTTCTCTGCGTCCTCTGATTCTGTCTCAATTACATCCCATACATGATGTAGTTTCAGTAACACCTTGATTCAGATAGACCATACCGTATAATTTGATGCAGTTAACATCGGACAGCTTAGGGAAGAAGGTCCACCATTCTTCGGTTTGATTACAACAGCCGATAGATCTCCCATAGTTCAATGTGTTTTGATCGAACTCTGATGCTCTGATACCACGTGTAGAATACGAATATGCAAAGACTCTCACAAACTTAATAAGAATTTGCTCTCTTATTAATCACTCAAAGCTTTAGAAAATTGTCTCAAAACTAAAGCTCAAAACTTTTCAATATAGATATCACATACGACATCTATATATATAACAATAATAATCCTAATCTCTTTTAATATTTGATATTTAGATAACTCCTAAATATCTTTCTATTTCCTAATCCATATCTCGGTGAAAATAGATAATTTATCTCCCAAGTTATTTCAAGCTTATCCAACATGATTTGCTTTGTTCTTTCCAAGATGCTAAAGCTTTGAGTGTTACAAGCCCTGCAACTACAATAGAGAAGAAACTCAATCCCCATCTCAACTCACTGTTGCTCATCTCCCGTCAGCATGTTTCAGTTTCTTGCTCTTGTCTTGTCTTGAGTCTGTTTCACTCCCAATGCTATGATTATATCCAAAATAAAAATTTTGTGAATTCGTAAAATAAGTTGATCACTAAGTTTGAACATGAATGCACTTTTTTAAGAAGCAGAATTAACTATTATCTATGTGATAAAGAAGTAAACTCTTAAGTTCCTTCAAATGAGAAACAAAGAAACCACACATTAAGCACCAATGTGTCCTGTAACATAAGCACCAATGTGTCCTGTAACATAAGCACCAGGTTAACACTTCAAACACAACTCTTCTACTGGAATGCGCTTACTCCAAAAACCAGTATATCTTACACACAAAAAGCATGCTTACCAATATATTGATTACACAACCTTTTTTTTTTATTGCTACTCAAATGATTCCCAATCTAGACACAATTCCAAAGTATTGCTGGTGCATTATTAATTAAGGTAAAAACTTAAAAACCCTCTTTAGGACATTCACCTTTGATAATTTTGATAATTTCAGTGAGTTCTTTCTCTTCATTTTCAAACACTTCTTTTTCAAAAACTTTATTCCTCACACTTTGTTCTTTCGGGTTCTCCAAACTATTTATAATTTAAAAGTCTATTAAAAGTATCCAGAATAGTTGAAAAAAACTAAATTATTATAAAGTATACGAATTACCTAAAAATTATTCGAAAGTATCCAAATATTTTTATCTTAGATATTTAAAGTAATTTGAAATTTCCAAGATTTTTGATAATTTATCCAAAAAAAATTTCAATATTTAATCGGAACTACCCAAATTAACCGAACTAACCGAACCGGAATCAAATGAGAACCAAATTCTTTTCGTGTATTTTTTGGTGCTTAGTTTTATATCTAAACCGAACCAATACGAAACTATATCTGCACCTAATCTAACTGAAAATAGATCAAGTAGTAATTAAATCCTCTAACACGTTATCCGAACTATCCAATATCTGAAATACCTGAACCCAATCGAACCGATACCCGAATTGTGCATGCCTAGTTGTCAGCACCACTGAGTAGTATTGGATTCTTGTGGATCACTTCAGCTTTCTTTGGTGCCTTTAAAATATTTTTCTAATGGTGGCGTGACTTATCCGATGTTTAATTTGACACAGATTCTTCTTTTTATTATTATCATTATTATTATATTTTCTTCTACTGAACCAAACAAAATCAACTAGAGGACATCAGTAGATTACTCCGACTCAGTGGTTCCGATCATGGCCGACGAGGCAAAAGCAAGAGAAACCCTTCTGGAGGAGAAAGAAGACAATAGCTGCCCAGGCTGTAACATCGAACGACTCAAGCAAGAACAGCGAGGCATCCCTTACATCCACCTCTCCTTCATCTGGCTCGTCTCTCTCTGCACCGGTTCAATATATTCTCTTCCTCCTTTAGCTTTCTCTATACATGTTAGTTTTGTTTCCACGAACTTGTGTGTATGCTCAAAACCTTTTGGGTGTATTTTCAGCTCTCCCTATATCTTCTCTGTTTCCATATCTCTATTTCATGATCAGAGACTTCCATGTAGCTAAAAAAGAAGAGGATATTGGTTTCTATGCTGGTTTTGTTGGTAATATCTTTATCCAATTTTCTTTTTTTATTGCTTCAACATATAAAATCTTGAAGGTCTCGTTGGTGTTATAATTTCTTTTTATTTTTTTAGCATCATCGTTCATGATTGGAAGAGCTCTGACGTCTATTCTCTGGGGGAAACTAGCTGATCGATATGGTCGCAAACCTATCATCCTCATGGGGACTTTCTCAGTGTTAGCTTTTAACTATTCCTCAATATTTTAAGAAGTTCATTTCCTTTTTCTTGCAGAATTTTTTATCTCCTAGACACTCTTTTCAGGATCATATTCAATACCCTCTTTGGTTTAAGCACAAGCTTCTGGTTTGCTATTTCAGTTAGATTTCTTCTCGGCTGTGTCAATTGTCTACTCGGAGTCATAAGAGTAAATGTCTTAGTCTAAGCTGCTTTTTCTCTTTCAAATGTCCATTGAGGTTGCACTTTCTAATTAAGGTGTTTCTTTGCTGTTTCAGGCATATGCTTCAGAAGTCGTTAGTGAAGAGCATCACGCTCTTAGTCTTTCTGTTGTGAGGCTTTTATTTATCTTTTCTATTAGTGGCGATGTTTACTTCATCTAGTTTATTTGTGGAAATAGTTTTTTTTTTCTTGCATGTTTTTCAGGTAAGTACATCGAGAGGTATAGGACTGATAATAGGCCCTGCTATTGGAGGCTATCTTGCTCAGGTTCACTTCACTCTAAACTCTGCTTATACAAATTCCACCTTCCTCACATTTTCCTGCTTGGTTTCTGTTTCATGCTTCCTTAGCCTGCAGAGAAGTATCCTGCTTTATTTTCACAGGATTCAGTTTTTGGAAGGTATTATATTTACTATAACACTCCAAAATGTAGTTTCAAATGCTCGCGCAATAGTCTCTCTCAATAGGTGCTTTTTGTGTTGTGCATTACAGCTTTCCATATTTTCTGCCGAGCTTAGTTATATCACTCTACGCTATTGGGGCTCTCATCGCATGCTGGTGGCTGCCTGTGAGTATTGACTTGAACAAAATTTTAAGTCAATCTTCTTGGAAAAAACTAGTATAGTGTATTTTATTTGCAATGTTTTGATCATAAAATGAATTCTTATGAAGATCAAGAACCAATGTTCAATATATCAATAGGCTGTAACTAGTCACTTTGTAGAGCACTAGCTACTAGGTGAATTATTCAAGTTCTAGATATTAACGAATTATTAATTTATTATATATATATATATATATATTACATTTATATAAGATATTTTAGTTTTTGGTTTTAATTAAAAAAAATATTTTGATGAATTATCAAAATTTGATATACAAACAAAATAACTTTAAAAGATTATGGATCTATACTAACATTATTTATTAAAAACATATATGGACTAATCTAGATCAATTTAAACTGATTTAGGACAGTTTAACCTGATTTATAATATTTTAGACCGGTTTGAATCTATAAATTAGATTTTATGAAAATCATCTTGGCTATGACAGATTTGCTGCTAGGCGAGGTCTAGACGCTGTCTAGATCGATTTTTAGAATCATGTCAAGAACGCATAGATCAATTTTTAGAATCATTTCAAGAACGATTGTGCATGACTTTGAGCATATTGATATTTGTATGAAGGTAAACATGGAAATATTAATTCATGGTATAAGTTACAGGAAACACTTCATACGCGTTGCAGAATTGCACACGGGAGGCTTAATCCAAATGAACCTGAATATTCACCAAATGTACTAAACGATGATGGAAGTACATGTAGAGGACCCGATGAACAGAGCCTACAAAGTAAGCCAAGTCTCTTGAGGAATCGTCCATTGATGGCTATCATCATTGTGTATTGTGTTTTTTCCCTACAAGAGATAGCTTATTCAGAGGTAAGAAGACAGTTACAGTTCACTTCTCTAGCGAGTTTCTTTTATTACTTTTAGAGGATTGAGTTCTTTCAAATACCTTTTAGCAGCTTTAACATTTTATCATTTGTTCGGTAAACTTTGCAAGATATTTTCACTTTGGGCTGTTAGCGACACAAGCTATGGAGGATTGAGTTTCTCGTCTCAAGATGTTGGCCAAGTTTTAGCTATATCAGGTGCATGTTGTATATAGCTTTACATTGTCTGGTGTAGTGGTTCCGGTGTATATATATGCTGATTTGTTTAATGTTTTGTATCTAGTTCTTCGATTCTTTTTGGTTTGGTTTGTAATAGTCTATCACATATTTCCCCTTGGATGTTCCTTGTGATTTGAGTTACCATGTTTTCAGGACTTGGTCTTCTGTTGTTTCAACTTATGGTATACCCCTGGATGGAGAAGACTCTGGGACTCCTTGTAACCATACGTATCTCCGCGGTAAATCTGGCCTCGCAGTTTTGCTAGTTATTCTTGATTTTACGAGTAATCCTCTCTGATTCTCATAGTAGTAATGGGTTGTCTACAATGTTTTTGTTAACCCCTTACATTATTTTGTTGTTCAGGTGATGCTTATACCACTGCTTTCTTGTTACCCCTCTATAGCTTCGCTTTCAGGGTTGACCCTCCATTTGGTGATAAACTGTGCATCTATCTTGAAGAACGCCTTGTCTGTGAGTACTTTGGGATAGCCCCAAACGCTTTTGTATATAATATCTGCTTAATTAACAATAAGAAAGATCGTTAGATATATTTGTGTTTTTTTTGTTGTTGCAGATCTCTCTTGTTACCGGACTGTTTATCTTGCTCAACAAAGCGGTGGTATGGTTCTTGGGGCAATGTACCACATACCATTTTCTGTCTTGTTTTAGATATGGCCATTAACTTCTTCTGCCCTGGCCTAATGCTCACTTTTCTTCGGCTTGGCGCTGCAGCCACAAAGTCAGAGAGGTGCTGCTAATGGAATTTCTATGACCGCAATGTCTATTTTCAAATCATTTGGCCCTGCCGGTGGAGGAATCTTGTAAGCAATTCACTGGAATTGTACACCAAACAATATTTACCTATAGGCTATAGTGGGAAAAATTCAACTCACATGCATGCAAATATTTATTTCACTGTGTTTCGTTAAATCTGCAGATTCTCTTGGGCGCAAAAAAGACAAACTGCGACTTTCCTTCCAGGTCAGATTTTGCACCGTGCCCATATGAACTAATTTTCTAAACAGATTTTTTATTTCTCTCTAGAAAAGCAAGTTCTTAATCGTTTTTTGAACATGATCACACAGGTGATGAGATGGTGTTCTTTGTTCTGAATTTGGTACAACTCGTAGGATTAATTCTAACTTTCATACCGTACATTTCCCACAACCGATAAAAATGTTCATTATTCTCTCCATAGGTGAGAAATAACATTATAAACTATAAAGTGTTTGTCTATAATTCGGTACCAAACGAATGACTAATGTTACAATGTATTCATATCTACATAATATATTTGGATATGGTTTTTCTTTCAAATTAGATGTGGTCTGAATAACTAAACCGTGATAAAACAACCAACAATCATAGATCTCTGTGAAATGTTCTAGCAATTTTAGTTAATAAAAATATGTTGTAAAATTTTCTACTTGATGATGGTATCTAATTGTGAAATCTTGAAAACTCCACTTTAGTGTTGCTAACTACTTGTAGCTACGTTGAAAAGCTTCTCCATGCTTCTGGATTTGAATCATTGATATCTTTACAGACTCTTTCAAAACAGACATGTTGAGCTTCCTTGTAACAAGCCTACAGAAAAGACAGCAACAAAGATATGACGTTATCAAGAGTCTAGTCTTCGTCTTCTTCCTAGACAGAGATTCCTATGATTCATCGGCCTCTACCCTTCCTCTCCTCAAATTCTTCACAGAATTTATAGCCATATTGTAAACTGAATTTGCTGATGGAATAAAAAATTCAGCATAAATAATCTAATAAAATTTAAATTTAAAAAGGCTTTATGAGTTTTATTCGATCTGATGGTCCTGAAAACTATCTTGCCAAGTTAATCCAGGAGGTCAATAACCTAACACATAAAAACACCCCTTTTCTACTCCGGTAGTGACAATCATATCCCTTATGGTTAGCCAAATAAATTGAATTCGAAAATCCAAATTGAACATGATCCAACAAAATGAATTTGAACTTGACATAAATATCGAATAGATCTTGTTTGTACGGTATTTTGTGTTATGGATTTTACCCGAATGGATATCTGAAATGTGAAAATTCAAAATCCTGAAAAAGAATTTGCACCAAGCCCCATCTCAGTCCCTAATGTGTAACCAAAATACACTAAGATATTATTGAGTACAAGTAATAATTATCTATTACATGAATAATTAACTCAAATATTTAGTCTAATATATATTTTTGGTATTTGTTTCATATTAGTGTTTTCTATTTCAACAATTGTATTTGAAGTTTGAAATAAGTTTGCTTTTGAAGTTAAACAATGTTGTTGTTTTAAAAGTTTAAATATTATTTATTACATTTATAGAGTTGGCAGTTGTTAATTTTAATTTATTTACATTTCATTATATAAGATGCTCATTCGTACAAAACTTTGGTTTGTCATTAATCATGATACAATAAAAACTCTATAAATTAATAATACTAGGACTATAGTATTTTATTAATTTATAGAATTATTAATTTACAAAATGTTTCCTTTTATAAATTTTACTATTTCAAGATATGTTTTTTTTTAAAATATTTTATTTAGTGTATGTATACACATTAATTAGATTTTTGAAATTTGACCTTTATATTAGTTTTACTATATTATCTGGTGTATATAAAATATGTTCCATAGAAATTCGGTTTTATTATATATTATTTGGTGTATATAAAATATGTTCCATAGATTTTTGAAATTTGACATTTATATTAGTTTTACTATATTATTTAACAATTGTATTTGAAATTCAATGCTTTTTAGGTATGATATTACTAAATCTCACCAAAATATATTAAATGTTAAGAAAATATAAAAATAATTCCATTGTGAATATAAAACAAACAATATAATGGTTTGTTTGTATTTATGTAAAATATGTATACATATAAATTATTAATTTATAATTTTAACGGAACCATATATTTATATAGGATTTTCTGAAATTTTATTATTTTATTGATTTGTGTTATATTTAGATCTGGCCTAACTTAGGACTGGAGAAATTTATTGATTTATAGCGTTTTTAATTCATCAAGTATTTATTTGTAAAATTTCTACTATATGTATGATGTTGTCACGTATAGTTCAAGGAACAATCTTGTGTGGTTAACAATCGAGTCTAACGAAGTTATTTAAAGGGCAAAAATATGGTTTGAGGAAGCATACACAAGTTTATTGAAAAAATTAAAAATATATTGAGTTTAGTCAAGTAAAAATTAATATTTTTGGAACCATATCCCGATTAAGGGTTCAACCGAATCTTGGACATGTAACTAAACTCGAACCAAACCCGACTAAGTTGAACCAAATCCGGCCTAAACTTTTGTAATATCCAAATGAAATCATGTACCCCAAAAACCTGTAATCCAAATGAACCGACCATATCGTGATTGAGACCCCTATAGCCTAGCCTTAATGTCTTTGTTGATTTTATCCTTAAAAACACTTTCCATATAGCCAATCAACGTCCAGTCTAGGCATGGGCATAAAAACCAAGAACCAAAAACCGAACTAAAAAATGAATCCAAAGTACAAAAATAACCAAACGGTTCCTATATTTCTAGAATTGAAAATCTAAAACCGAACCAAAACCAAACCGAAAACCGAAGGGATACTCGAATATCCAACATATAATTTATATACCTAAGATATTAAGTATATTTAGTATTAATATTAACAAATATTCTAAAAATATAAATTGAACTACCCGAATATTTTTTATCCAAGGTATTTAAATTTATCCGAATCACCCTAAAGAACCTGAATTATCCATAAGGAATTATAAAAAATATTAAAATTTATCCAAATTACCCGATTTTTAATCTGAAAGCCGAAAATCTGTTTTTCTTACCCTGGATATCCAAAACTAATCGACAACTAATACCAAACTGAAACCCAATTGGAACCAAAAGTTAGTTGGATATTAGCCGGTTCTTATAATTGTTACCTGAACCGAACCAAAAACCAAAATAAGCGAACCGAACCAAATTTCATAGATAACCAAATGGTTTCTATATCTCTAGAACCGAAAAACAAAAACCGAAAGAATCGAATTGGAACCGAACTGAAAACCGATCTCCCTTAACTTGTACCTCTTGGTCATTGTAGAAAATGACTTTATTTTAGAAAAAATGGACTGGATAGCTACAAAATAAAGCATAATTAAATATCTAACCAAAGAAAAAAATACCTTAATTATTTTTGTAATATATACAATATTACCCCTTGTATCCGGTTAATGAAAGATCAAAATATCTTTTTCTTCTTTGATTATCAACTACCACCATTTTGCCCTTTTTCACTGTTACAATATAATCATCACCAATTCCACACTGTGTTTTGTATTTATTGTCTCTTTAAGCACCACTTCTTTTTCTATAATCAATATTCTTTTTTTCATAAACATTATCACCTCATTCATGACGGAATCACCACCATCACCATAGCCACCACAACCACCTCCAAATCCATAATCTCTGCTACATATATCGTTTTTACCGCTATATACATCGTTTTCGCTTCTGAAATCTACAGACCACGATGGCGTTACGGTCGAAACGCCCTCGTTTGTACTGTAAGTTCCCAGTTGTACTATGCTATTTGAACAATATGTACTATGCTATTTCGTTTGTTACTATTTAATAATGCTTCATATTATGTACTACTAGTGGTTTGCCCAATGCTTCATATTATGTACTACTAGTGGTTTGCCCGCGCTTCGCGCGGGTGTTTTGTAAAATAAAATAGTTGAAATTTGTATTTATATTGATATGGTTTATAATAAATTTATTGTTAAACATTTGTTTTCATGGTTCTTTTTAGTTATTTCATTCCCGTAGTGATGTGTTCAGGTTATTAATACAAACAAATCACAATCATCTATTACGATTGACATTTATCCATCGAAAAGTTAAATTAAAAGTAATGCATATTTAGTTTCATTATTATAGTAATCAGTTAATTTAATTACTTTTTCATAGTAGAAAAATTGGTTTATGAACACTAAAGAGAATATCAGTAACATCAACTAATGATGATTTGATGCGTTATGAAGCCGACTTTGCAAAATTAATGTAATTTAAGTTTAGTGTTACGATTTCAACAATGTTAGATCGTTGGAAGCGAGTAGGAGTAAGACAATGTGCAATCAGACCAACTCATTGATTAGATGTCAAATTAATAGCCCGACAATTATAAATAAAGTCGCAAATACGAAAACATGAATCAATATGTGAAATATTGTATTAATATATTTGAGCTAAATAATTAAAAGAAGAGAAATATGAGAGAAGACATAAGATATTAGAATATATGTCCTAACGTGTCAATTTTGGTGTAGTATCTGTTGAGATGGTTCTATTTCTATGAAGAATAAAATTAATAGATATAGATGTACAGGAGAATTATGTTAGATTTTTAAAAGTAGTGGTAGTTATACATAATTGAAAGATCAAACAATATTTCCAGCCAATTGAACTAACCATATTAAAAAACAAATAAATTTACGTCTTCACAAATCTATATATATTATTTTTGCAAATATATATATATATATATATATATATATTTAATGATGAAGTCACTCTTCACTTTGCATTTCTAAACTTAAGTTCGTGTATGATTTTTTTTTGCATCAATATCCTATAATTATTAATATTTTTTTGAAAAAATGAAAGCTCTTATAGCAAAGGAAGTGAAATTTAGTGGTATAAAACTACAATATGTTTTGCGGTTTTCTTCTCAAATATTTTTTTGTGTCAACTTAGTTTTTTTATAATAGTTTATTAGTTAAAGATATTTTATCTTGTGTATTTTTTGTGGGTTTCAAATTGATCTTAGACCTATAATATTTTTCAAAAAGCCTTTTGAAATTTTCTATTTCCCCGCACATATTTTTGGAATCTAAAAGCAAAGCCAAAACTCACCTTTTGTGACTCAAACATCAAGTTATATATGACATTGCATGATTACATATTAAAGATTAATAAATTATAGCTTGGAACTAAGAGAAATGGCTTGGAAACCATAGCTTGAGAATCATTACCTCTCATTCCTAGGTGAAGATGTTATGCAGCTGAATTCTAGGGTATATCACCCATCAGGATAGCTACATTGCAGGTTGATAACAGAGTCGCACCGCTATCGAGAGGGAACATTTATTCAATCCCAAAAAAACTCTTCTCTAAATAAGGCTACATTTATCTGGTAGTAGACATAAATAACACAACATACATCTGGTAAAATCATTTCAAGTCCCTCATTAGATCTGCTGCAAAGCAAATCAAATCCCAAAGCACATCAAACGAACCGATGGGGGGACTTAAAACTCCAATTGTTTCAGCCAAAAAGATTAGCTCGTGCTAAACTTTGTAAATTTTGGTTTATAAGTGATATAAAGATTGATACATTGTTGGTTTCTGAAGTAATACCTGACCAAGCATGACTTCTCCACTGCTCCGCACTGGTGTTAATTCCAGCATACAAACATTCCTTGTAGTGAGAATCAACAATGTCCCTTCCAAAAGATTTGTCAGCTCCAACACTGCAATAGTATGGTCCCTGATATATATGGTTTTGTATAAACATCAAAACAGAGAATCGAAGAAGAATGAAATAAAAACCCCTAGAAAAGGAAAATGAACATGAGAGGCCTTACTATAAGATCACTTCACTGTCTTCCCAGGAGCTTCACCAGTGTTTGAACCATCATATTTCCTTTTGGGGAGTTTTATGGTTGGTTGCAGGTCAAGGGAGAGTGTAAAGGTAAAGCAAATAGAGATCAATAAGCTTTGTCATTCTGATTCTATTTTACAGGAAATTTGCCAACTTTTTCATTAGCCTGAAAATAAAATAAAAAGATTAACTTGGCTGTGCTTCTCATGTCCATTCCAGAACCACCAACATTGTTTTGAAAGATCATAGAAACCCCAAATTAAAAAGTACAAATAAACAGAACACATAACTCTTTTGTAGTTGTTCAAGATGCAATTATCAAGCAACTAACCAGTGAAAATGACAACAAAAAACATTGTCTTTTAAATCTAAACTGCAAAAAAAAGTTACTGATATTTTGAGTACAAAAGCTAAGAAATGGCAAAACTACTTTACAGGAATGTTACCCAAAGACTTCGTTTCCCTGAAAAAGTTATTGATTTTTGGGTAACTTTTAGTTAAGCTTTGTCATTCTAATTCTATTTTTCAAGAATGTTACCCAAAGATTACCCAGACATTGTCTTTGGGTAACATTTTTATGGTTAGTTTAACGACTTTGTTTCCCTGACAAAGAACAATAGATTTCTGGTTAAGAACATGTTTTAACAAATAGCCATAAGTCATGTTCTTCTCCCCCTTCGTACGAAATCTACAAAACAGGTAACACACAAAAAGATCAACCGCTCACAAAGAAAAAAAACACAATTAACCAAATGAAAAAAAAGAAATAAAGAACACATACCTCATACGACGAACAACGCATACCTGGAAATCATAACGCAACACACAACACACGACGACGTTTAACGGCGAACGGAACGGGTCAACGGTGGTGAAGAACGTTGACGGAAACAGATAACGGTGAAGGCAAACGATGACAAGATCTAGAATATTTATCAAGTCACTTGTTTCATAACCAGATTTTAATTACACTACTGTTCTGTTCTTAGATGTTCTCGGCTTACGTAAACATTGTGCTTTAATATCATATTGAGTACTATTGTACAATCTCATCTCCACCCAACAAAACATAACTTATGACGGCGTCGTTTCTGTCTCCATTACATAACTCCGCTTGGTATGACTCGGTTAACGCTCCTTAACTCCGACCCGTCCGCGCAGATCCGAGTAAGAGCTCGCTTCGGACCCGGACTTCTTCGCCGGATCTGTGATCTGGTGGATAAGAAAAAAATAAAGATATGTGATCATTTTCGGAGGTCTCTTACGATGATTGGTTTCAGTAATCTGAAAGGAGCAAGACGATGTGCGTGAAAGATCTCTCATCTTCTACATATATATAGTCCCCTAAAAGAGCTTGATCAGAAGTAAAAAGGCATTAAAGATGGTGTATTGAAAGCCATTAGTGTAGACGTTTCTTAAACGCAACAAGGGGAAGGGAAGCGAAACAGTAAAGTCTTGCATCGACGGCCTTCTCTGTCCTACCAAGCTGATCAGGGTGAGGAGAAATGGGCTAAAGATGAAGGAAAGAAGATTTGGGCCAGATAATACAATTGCATCAAAAGTTGGCCCACTACCAGACCTAAGGTCACATATATTAATCTTCTGGACAAACGGAAAAATAAATTCACAGCAGAAGCGATTGCTAAATGATACGGCCCAGTACGAATTTGGATTGACAAAAGAAGATCAAAGCGAGAGTCATTTAAAAAAAATGTGTACACGTGTCCATATTTGCCCATATGCTCTTGCTGATGTGGCTTCATTCCCAACTTTATTGTATTAGATGTGCATATTTTGATATTTGAGTTAGAGTTTATATTTTCTTTTAGGGTTTAATGATTAGTGTTTTAGGTTTAGTTTCTGTAAGGTTTGGGTTAAAATTAAGGTAAGCATTAACTCTTTTCCTGTAATCATATACATTTCAAAATTTGAACAATATGTACTATGTTATTTAGTTTGTTGATATTCTATTTTGATAATATACTATGTGCATATTTTGATATTTGGGTTAATGTTGATATATTTTTAAGGTTTAATGATTAGTGTTTCATATTTAGTTTATGAAAAGTTTGGGTTAACGTTGAAGTAAGCATTATCTCCGTCTATGTAATTATAGACTTTTATAAACTATACCATTTAACATTTTCTATTCTATTATAATACCACCAGAATCACCAGAAGTGACATATGTTTTTATTTTTGCCATAAACACCATTACTCTACTAACAACAATTTTTATTTTTGTTTTTCATTTAAGTGACATACTTCCTCCGTTTCTGAATAAGTGTCACTTTAACATTTTCACGGAGATTAAGAAATGTGTATAATAGACTATTATATCCTTATTTAATGTATAATTAATTAAATCATAATTGTTTAAATAAAAATCTATTGGTTATTCAAACGAGTAAAATTTGAATTTAATGTACAAAGTTACATTGAGACTGTAGAATGACAATTTTTTAAAAATAAAATTAAAAATCTAAAGTGACAAAACAGAAGGAATATGTTTTTACTGTCAATCGGCTTAGGAAAATAGACAAAACAGAAGAAAAAAAAATATACTAGAAAATCCAATAATGTCAACAAATGCTATATTCTTAATTTTGCTTTCAAAATTAACTATTACACAAATTAATCCTTATTTGAGGCTTTTTAGCTCTCGGCCATTAACTTTTCTTTCAACTGAACTTTTATTCCCGTATGAAATTTTGATCGTAAGTTTTAAAATGTTTAATACCTAGCACGTGTTTTGTTACATTCACTATTAGCCGCAAGATTCAGGAAATAAGACACGTGTCGCTCTGGATGTAGCCGAATCAGCATCCATATTTTGTTTATAATTTAAATTTTTTTTGGGCTTTACTTAAACACTCGTTACATTTGCCTGCATAAAAATCGAATAATTTATCGTTCATTCTCTCCCAATCTACTTCACTCGCCAAACCTCTTTTCTTCGCCGGAACCCTAAGTCCACTCCACCAATTTGAATTTTCCGGTAAGTTTAACCATCTTCACCACCGCTTCAGTTTAAATTTTTCTTTCGTGGGTTCACAAAGCTAGGTCTTTGTGATGCGACGGTTCCCTCGGATACTATTGACTCGTTTGGTATTGTTTTTGGTGGAGCAGTAGATGAACGTGCGATTAGGGAACATCTGAATGGAGGAAGGTAGCGTTTCTATACACTCTTCTTGTTTCGGTACTTTTGAGTTGAATCACCCACTCAGACTTGACTTCATCTCTTTCAGCTTTTTTTTCAGGAATAACCCCATGGATTATGATGACAATGACTTTCAAAACCAGAATCTCCATTTAGATGGTGAAGCTAACAATAAGTTCCCTCCAGTGTCTCTTCCAAGGTTTGATTTTGACCACACGCATCTGAGGTTTGATAGTTTAGTTGAAACGGAAGGGTTTCTTGGTATTGAGGGTAACGAGGATAGTAATTGGATTGAGGATTTTTCTCGTGGAAGTAGTGGTGGTGTAGTGTTTAGCTCTGCTGCAACGGAGTCTTGTGCCATTTCTAGGCATAATAATGTTTGGTCTGAGGCTACATCGTCAGAATCTGTTGAAATGCTTTTGAATTCCGTTGGACAGGAGGAAATCATTGTAAGAGAGAAATCTGGTACTTCGGATGAGCTAGGCTGCACAATGGAACCATTGAAGCCTGGTCAGACAAACCAAGAGAAAATTCTTTCCAAAGAGGAAATAGCAAACGTACAACCCAACCCATCTGTGGATGATACTCCAGGAGACTCCTTTGTGTTAAAGACTGATGCTGGACAGGACCAGGTCCCGGTGAAAGATGACTCACCAACTGTTGCGGAAGAGTCCTTCATGGAGGAAGATAATGCCATTTTGGCTTCAAAGACAGTGGCTGTAGAGGATGTGGATACTACTTGTCATGATAAGATAGGGACTGAGAGAACGGATAGTCTTCTTGACCAAACCGTTTCGGAAGAGTTATCCATAGAAAAAAAGAATGCTGATGTAGCTTCAAATTCTGCTATTGTAGAGGATGTGAGTTCTACTGAGCATGATAAGATTGGAACTGAGACGACTGAAAGTCTTCTTACCGTTGCGGAAGAGTCATCTATGGAGGAAAATAATGCTGTTTTAGCTTCAGTTACCATGTCTAGAGAGGGTGTGGATACTGGTGTTCATGATAAGATAGGAACTGAGATAACTGATAGACTTCTTGAGCAAACTGAAGAGTTATGCATGGAGGAAAAGAACAACGATTTGGCTTTAAATACGGTGACTGTAGAGGATGTGAATTCTACTGGTCATGATAAGATAGGAATTGAGACGACTGGTAGTCTTCTGGGCCAAACTGAAGAGTTCTGCATGGAGGAAAAAAATGCCGTTTTAGCTTCAGATACCGCAACTGTAGAGGATGTGAATTCTACTGGTCATGATAAGATAGAAACTGAGACGACTGATAGTGTTCGTCACCAAACTGTTGCGGAGGAGGCATCCTTGGAGGAAAAGAATGCCGTTTTAGCTTCAGATACCGGAAATGTAGAGGATGTGAACTCTACTGGTCGTAATAAGATAGGAACTGAGACAACTGATAGTCTTCTTGACCAAACCGTTGCGGAAGAGGCATCTATGGAGGAAAAGAATGTTGTTTTAGCTGATGTGAATTTTGCTGGTCATGATACGATAGGAACTGATTCGACTGATAATGTTCATGACCAAACCGTTACGGAAGAGGCATCCATGGAGGAAAATGGTGTCGTTTTAACTTCAGATACCGTGACTGTAGAGGCTGTGGATACTGGTGGTCATGGTAAGATAAGAACTGAGACTACTGATATTGACCAAACAGAAGACGAAGCGTACACAGAAACAATGGTGGAAATTGATTGTAGCGACGCAACTGTACAAACTGGCGCTCCTGCTAGTGCTGAGTTGAATAATCAGACCACTTTGCTTCCAGAGATTTTCAATGATGAAAATGATATCAGCGACCACACTGCTAAGTCTGATTTGAAGGATATGGAGCTATCTGATGTCTCGGTACTAGAAAGAGGGGACCAAGCTCTCTCTGCTCCTGAGGTATGTGAACCAGACGTTTCAGGGACCCAATGCCAAGATCTTCCTGTCAGCGGTGCGCATACTAGCGCAACTGTTGAAGCATCTTTGGAGCTCACTGGGGTATTAACAAATCTAACAAGCAGTGAACATGAATCTACTTCTCAGATTCAGACACAAACAGAGATACTTCGAGTTGAGACTTCAGAAAGTTTTAATGTTTCACAAATGAACTCAGTGGTTGAATCCGCAGAAGGTGATGTGTCTAAGAAGGGTGACAATAAAGAAGGTAGTTCTCGCATAAATTATCTCAAACAAAGTATGGAATTGGCTGTCAATGCAAATGATAGAGATCAGGATGCCAAGAGCTCTCAAGTACTATCTGAAACCGTTGTGTCCGAGTCTGTTGGTTATGTTTCAAGAGAATCTGCATCCAAGCCGGTGGAGTCAGAATCTCAGTCGGACACCATTCCAGTAGACAAGTCAGGTAATTAAATTTTCTCATTCTTTTTTGATATATACTTTCATACTCTTGGTTCTGCATTTTTCTTCTTTTTTTTTGGGTTTAGCGTACTGCCAGTAATTGCATACAACTGATATATCATATTTACTTATTAATACCCTTAAACCCTCTACATGTGTGCTTATACATTGTTTTCTCAGGGACGATGACTGACGGTAAAGAATGTGAAGCATTTCCTCTCAATCCTGAAGAATCTCAACATCTAAGCCAAGATGGAGCACCTACTGTCAGTCTTACATCTTCAATAGATTTACATATGGTGAATACATCATCTGAGGCTAATGAGGAAGTCAGTTTCTCTGTAATCGAGAAGGTTTCATCTGGCGAACCTGAAAATTGTCCAATTGTTCCACCTGTGGAAGCAAGTAGTTCAGGGAGTCCTATTGTACAACAACCTAGGAAGCATACTGAAAATACTCAGGAAAGTACACAATTTGTTGAAGGCTGTCCTGCCTCTGAAGGGTCAAAGGACGCAGTAGACCCTGATGTCGCCGGACAAGTTTTGTCTCAGCAGTGTGAGGAAACAATTTTAGAAGAAAATCTAAAAGAAGTTGTAAACGTCCCTGGTAATGTTTTTATTTGCCACAGTATTTGCACTGCTCTTTTCTTTTTATATTGCTGTTCCGTAAAGACCTTACCATATTTGCTTACCTTTTTTGATGGTCTCTTTTTGTTTTGCGTTTTTCTCAGAGACTCAGTCAGTTCTGGTCAAGGATGCCGTAAATGAAGCTGGGGCAGATTGCGGGGAAGAGGATAAGACTTCTGCATCGGGTGGGATTATGACATCTGCGACTCCTGTTTCATACTCCACAGGTGAGTTTGTATGATCATGTAGCATCAAGAAACTGTTCTTTCAGACAGTCTCTTCTGATTTTTTAGAATTGTTCATTAAAAAGATACATATTAGGTGTGTGAATACTTGTGAATTTCCACGATATAATCAATAATCCTTGTAAACTTTAAATAAAAGAATCTGTCTGTTAAAGAAACTTATGACTAAGTCTTACCGGTTCTTGGAACGACCAATGTATTTCTTTTACTAGACTCGTGCAGTTAATTCTATGTACTCATTGGAAATATATACCTGTCCTTGAGGATATTGCAGGTGCTGTAATCGAAGTAGGAGAGTCCTGTGTTTCTACAAGTTCTGAGCCTTTTGTAAACTCCCACATTACTGGAACTGAAAACGCTGTTACAAATTTAGGGACTCCTGTTATTTCTTCCCCAGCACTTAAGACGACCGAACTTCAACTTAATAAGACCGAGACAAGCAGTGTCAAAAAGCCAGAGGATCAGAATACTTCGAGTTTGATGTCTACCGAATCTCCGTTCTTGAATAGAAACCCCACCTTCAGCAGTGGGCTGAACTCGACTTCCGATCCAAGGAAAGCAGTGGAACTTTCCAAAGCTACCCTTGTCTCTCCGGTACGTCCGATTTATATCTAAACATAGTTTCATCAGTAGACAAAGCGAATGCTGTGACATTATGTTGTTATCATCCTTACGTAGCATGTGCTTTTGTTTATCTAGATTGTGGTGGGATCTCCCTCAAATTCTAGCTTAGAGAAAACAGCTGCAAAGTCTTCGAAAACAAAATCTGAGCGTAAACCCAGGCGAACACCTAAATCTGCAGGAAAAGAGACTTCTAGAAAAGGAAATATTGTAAAGGGGGCTACACCTTCTCAACATTTTCAGAGTGCTGGCAAAGCTAATGCTGTCATTCAGAGTTCTGCTTCTTCTAATCAAATCACACTATCTACTGAGAAGCAGCAAAGTCTTCAGACCCCTGTTCTTAATTCGTTCGGGACCCTTTCAGCCCCCACGGCTAGTTTACCGGATCTGAATTCTTCTGGTCTCTCAAGCATTTTGCATCGACCCTTTACTGACTCGCAACAAGTGCAACTACGTGCTCAGATTTTTGTTTATGGGGGTTTGATGTAAGTTCTATGTTACTCTGTACGTGCTCTTAAGTTTTGTTGAGTCAGTGAGACTCAGTGGCGATCTCATTCAGAGTTCTTGCACATCTGTCTTACAAAATTATAATTGTTTTGTTTTTTCTCCCGTTACAGCCAAGGGACAGCACCCGATGAAGCTTATATGATATCTGCATTTGGTGGTGCAGGTAAGATTGTTACTTTTTTAGCCTATTGTATTACCCATTTTTCAGACTAAGCATGCTCACTCTGCACTTCTCTAGATGGTGGGAGAGGCAGTTGGGAGAAAGCATGGCGTGCTTGTGCTGTAAGGGCTCAGAGAATGTGTGTTTCTAGTCCTGAAACGCCATTGCAATCACGTGCAGGTTTCTAGTTCGATTTATTCTGCATTTCTAGCTCTTATGATCTGCTTATATTTCATTTCTCAGCGCTGTTGCTGTTTGCATTCCGTATCTAAATACCCGAAACTACATTTCCAGGGAAGACAGAGACCCCGTCAATGAGTCACACCAGTAGCAAAGTGAGTTCAGCGACACAACCCATAATTCCACTCTCATCACCTTTATGGAGTTTGTCAACTCCCCTCGAAACCTTACAGTCAAGAAGCATTCAGAGAGGTTCAGCTGCTGCACCACTGCCTTCTTCATCGCATGCTCATCAAGCTGCACCAGTTACGAATATTGGACATAATACGGCTTGGATGTCCCCTCTCCCTTACCCCAACACTTGGCTTGCTTCTCCGCAGACCAGTGGGTTCGATGTTGGTTCTCGTTTCCCCGTTTACCCGATCACCGAATCTGTAAAATTGACACCCACAAAAGAATCGTCCTTGCCTTACTCTGGCGGTAAGCATGTTCTGAGTGGAACTTCTGGCAATCTTTTCAAAGGGACACAAACACTTGAGCCAGCCAGTACAATTATAGCACCTGCTCATCATTCCACTGGGACGAAATCAAGGAAACGGAAGAAAATGCCAGTCTCTATGGAGCCTGATCCAAGCATTTTGAATTCACTGCAGCAGACAGATGTCGTTGTCTCACCTATTGTTTCTATATCAACACCTGTACCTATTACAGCTGCTCCTGGTAGTCTGTCTTCTAACGCAGGCACCCTGCCCAGTGTTGATTCCATCTCTGCAGTCCCTATGAACCTAGTATCTGCGTTCCCCGGGAAGAAAATGAAATCATCTTTGCAATCCCCAATTTTTGGTGGTAACCTTGTACCTGAAGTAAATCAGAGATCTGTGTTACCGGCAGATACCATTGATAAACTTAACGAGGCTAAGATGCATGCAGAGAATGCTTCTGCTCTTGCTACAGCAGCCATTAGTCACAACGAATATGTATGGAAGCAGATAGAGCAAAAAAAGAATGCTGGCCTCCAGCCAGAAACTCAAGGCAGATTAGCTTCCGCTGCTGTTGCCATAGCTGCTGCTGCTGCAGTGGCAAAAGCTGCAGCTGCTGCCGCTAATGTCGCAGCTAATGCGGCATTTCAGGCAAAATTAATGGCTGAAGAAGCATTCCTTCCAAGTGTTTCTTATCAGGGTAATGTACTCCATAAGTCAAATGATGTAATAACACAAGGCCAGGGTACCCCTGCTTCTGTCTATAAGGGTAAAGGTGCAGTGGTCAGCTCCAGTCCGTTCCTTAGTGCTGCGAGAGATGCGGCTAAGAAGAGGGTCGAGGCTGCCACAGCGGCCTCCAAACAAGCTGAAAATATGGATTCCATTGTTAAGGCAGCAGAACTGGCATCAGAGGCGGTTTCACAAGCTGGAATACTTGTTTCAATGGGTCATCCTCCGTCGCTCAATAAGCTGGTGGAGGTGGGTCCAAGTAATTACTGGAGGCAGGCTCAAGAATCTAAGGAAGTCCAGCCCTGTAAAGTGGGTGTATTAGAAAAAGAAACTGTGACTACTAGTGATAGAGCTTTTGCTAGTCCCAGCACTGCGCATGCTGAGTTGGGTGGCTCTGTGAGAACAGCAGATGGTCTATCCGGTCTAGTTTCTGCCACTGGAAAGAAAGAAACTGGACAGAAGGGTCATAAAAGTGCAGACTTGGCTAAACACACTGCTTTAGTTTTCGAGCCAGAAGTTGGGTCAAAATCTTCGATTGACACCCAGACTGAAAGTGAGCAGATTATAAAAACAACAAACGATGAATGTATCAAGGAAGGTTCTCATGTAGAGGTTTGTGCTATGTTTGCATATATACACTTTCTACTGCAAAATGCTCGCTGCTGGTTGTGTTTCTTTTTGTAATGGAGATAAATTTGCCCTATGTAGGTTTTCAAGGAAGGACCTGACTTAAGAACTGCATGGTACTCTGCCAATGTATTGAGCTTAGAGGATGGGAAAGCTTACGTGCTGTTCAATGACCTTTCTGTAGAACAAGGTTATTACTTGCCACATAATTTTCTTTGTGTTGTCCTTACAGTGATCTGTGTTTGGTAGTTCAATGGCTTGACAAGCCAGCGACCCCTTTAATCGTTCTCTCTCATTTTACTTTACATATTGCTCCAAGTATATGATAGATATGTAACCGTATATTGTCTCCCACTTTCCATTTTTAGTTGATCTTATTATTTATCTTTTATCAGGAACAGATAAGCTGAAGGAGTGGGTAGCCCTCAAAGGTGTAGGTGATGAGGCCCCGAAAATAAGAACTGCTCGTTCTGTTACTGCCCTGCCATATGAAGGAACCAGGAAGAGACGTAGAGCTGCCATTGGGGATCCTGCTTGGAAAATTGGGGATAGGGTAGACTCGTGGGTACATGATAGGTAACTACAATCTCTTTTGCCTGCTGTTTTAATGCGAGCCCCTAAATGAGCCCCAAACACAAAATCTGTTAATCATTATCAGTTTTTCGTTTTTTTTTTGTGAAATCCTCTTCATTCCACTAACTTTGGAAGCTTTATCAAAATGTGTTTTGTTCTCCTTCAGTTGGTTGGAGGGTGTTATCACGGAGAAGAACAAAAGAGATGAGAATACAGTGACTGTGCATTTTCCAGGTTCGTAAAGACGTGTGATGAAGATATTTCATTTTCATGATCTAAACTGCTTGTCTGTACCAGTTTGCTCAGAAATTTCTTTTTCCTTTTGGCAGCACAAGGAGAGACGTTGATGGTCAAAGCTTGGAATCTTCGTCCTTCTCTTGAATGGAAAGATGGAAAGTGGATTGAATGTTCTACTTCAGGAGAAAAAATCAGCTCGTCACATGAGGTACTATGACCCTTTTGTGGAGCTAAATGGATCTCTTTTGGATGCTTTGGCTATTTTGAAAGACAAAATTTTGAATTGCAGGGTGATACTCCAAAGGAGAAGCGGCCTAGACTAGGAGCTCCCGCTTCTGTGGCTGATAGAAAAGACACGCAAATGAAGATTGTTGATGATCCGGATTTAGGTAAACCGCTTCAGACTGGTGTTCTTGATCTCGGTGTTTCAGAGACTACATTTAGCATCGGGACGAGTACCAGAGAGGAGGGCAATCCTGGTCCACTCCGAATGAAGAGAACCGGTTTGCAAACGCAGGGAGCAAAAGTGATTTATGGTGTCCCTAAACCTGGAAAGAAAAGGAAGTTCATGGACGTGAGCAAACACTACGTTTCAGAGGCGAGCAATAAAACACGGCAACGGAAGGAACCAGCTAAGCCTGTGAAACCAATTGTGCCCCAAAATCCAGGACCAGGGAGCTGGAGACTGCCTTCTAAACCGAGAGAGAAACAGACAACAACGTCGAAGCCCAAGACTTTCAAACCTGCGCCCAAGACCAAAGAGAAACCGGTTGCTGCCTCTAGGATAATCCCCCGCAAGGACTCGCGTAATACAACAGCCTCAAAAATGGAATCTGAAGATGTTGTTGGACAGAGTGGAGAGAACAAAGATCCTGCATCTGGAACAACTTCATTTTCCCAAGGCCAAGATAGTTCCTCCTCGAGCACTACTGGTAAAGGGAAAGTGGCTCCTACTGCAGGGAGGTTATCCAAGATTGAAGAGGGTAAGACGTTGGCTGATAATTCTTCAAAAGCATCTGATGGAATGGAACCACGTAGATCTGTCCGCAGGATTCAGCCAACTTCCAGAGTAAGTTTACAGACAGGATATTACATTGATTTCTATATGGCAATCTCTTAATATAATATTTACTTTTGAATTTATGCGCGTTGCTCTCCAGCTACTTGAAGGTCTGCAATCATCGATGATAACCTCGAAGATTCCTTCCATGTCACACAGCAGAAGTCACCAAAGTCGAAGCAAGAAGTAACCGTAGAGGTGACTTTATTGTGCCCAGTAGTAAAATGACTTGGAGGCAACTACGTTGAGCTAAGACTATAGATTTTGTTTGGCAGGCAAGTGGCTGATGGAAGGAGCAAAAGCGAAGTGCACATATAAACCTAAGTAGAAGAAGAAAGAGGCAGTCACTGCTGCTGTTAGGTTGTCCTAAATTTAATTTCAAGCTCAGAGAAAAATATTTTCGTTGTTGGTTAGGGGAGAGATGATATGTTATTGTAGGTGTGCTTTTGATTTCTCCCTCAGTCTGTGTGAAGAAGAAGAAGAAGAAGTATATTCGTGACATTGTTGTAGGAACAAAACAACAGTTTTATTATTGCCAAGTATCATCATCTTCCCTGACTCCATTTCAATACATTTGTTTCACATTTATTTAAGATCGTGATCATACAGCTGAATTATTACACAGTTGTGATATTTGATTAGTTTTATTGCAATACAAGAAGCTGTTACAAGAATGAATCATCATCATCATATCATCAACCAGTTGAAGCTTTCTCGTTCTTCATGATCATATGGAAGGATTTGACTTTGTCTTACTCTACGATCTCTATCTTTTCAGCTTGCCACTGTGACGGGTCCTCTACAAATTCTTCGCTGAAAATCATACTTGAAACCCACTCTTTCCACGTTGTCCTCCTGTATTTGTCTTCCTCAAGTGTTCCTCTGGACAAGAGCTGGTAAACGTACACCACTTTCTGCTGTCCTGGTCTGAACACCCGTGCGATTGCTTGCTTTGTCTTGGAAGGATTCCATTCCGAGTCAAGCATGATCACCCTCGAAGCAGTGGTCAGACTAATCCCTTCTGCAGATGCTGTGATGGACGCCATCAAAACACGAGAAGGACCTCCATGTTCTTCGAATTTGTCTATCACTCTACCTCTGTCAAACAGCTCGAGATCCCTCATGAAGGTAAGGATCTCTCTCCCTCTCTTCCACCTGAAAACATTCTCAAACAGCTCAAGAAACAGGCGGCTCGGTGCAATGTTGTGGCAAAAAATGAGGATATTCTCCCTCTTGACCACCCGAAACACGAGGTTGAGCACAAACTCGAACCCGAAACAGTATCGGATCGTTTATGGATCTTTGAAAAAACCCGATTGGGTTTCACTTTTCGATACATTAGATTTTGGATTCGATTCGGTTTTAACCGATAACTGAAATATAACTCGAACTTATAAAATATATAAGTGTATGTATACACAACCACGCGTGTTAAGAGTTCCAAAACTTAGTGTTTTGGATCAGAATCAAAACGTGAAGTGGCTGAAGAGGAAGCGATTCCTCTTCTTCCTACTTTCGAAATCCCTACAGTAAACTCCTATTTAATCTCCTGTCATGTTTCAAACCCAAAATCTTGACCTCACACTTTCTCTACAATCTGCGATTTCGAGAAATCAATCCAAGGTTAGTAACACGCATCTGAATCTTTTCTTCTTCCTTTGTTATTAGTCACTAATCGATAATTTTAGTACTCTCCAATGATTAAGCCGGTTTTATAGAGATTAAG
This sequence comes from Moricandia arvensis, assembly GCA_905132765.1. Taxonomy (NCBI): domain Eukaryota; kingdom Viridiplantae; phylum Streptophyta; class Magnoliopsida; order Brassicales; family Brassicaceae; genus Moricandia; species Moricandia arvensis. The sequence goes on from CAJHQP010001088.1 coordinate 48,148, forward strand.
TATGCATGCGATTGGTGTTGAAGATGAATGTTTCTCTTATGTGATGAATCTAATACCTTGTTATGAATATGATTGTTTGTTAGTATTTTTGCGATTGAATGTAACTTGTTACTCGTCGTTTTTATTTTAGATGGATTCATCTTCAACACCAAATGTTGTTTGTGACAATAACAACGACTTCAAAGGCGATGAAGAACAAGAGTTTCTCACTCCGCACAGTAGAGGCAAATGGAAAGAGCTTCTGACTCTGGACAGTAGAGGCAAGCGAAAAGAGTTTCTGACTCCGGACAGTAGAGCAAGCGTAATGAATCACCTGAAGCTAGTGGAGCAACGTTCCAGGCAGAGAAAGCGTCTAGGTATCTTCCTCCAAGGTCTAAGATCTGGGGACAATTCACAAGAACAAAGGAGAATCATGACAAATGTATATGTCACAATTCACAAAAACATTTCATGTCATTTTCAGAGGGTCAAAGCTCTACTCAGCCTGACATCAATATAGAAGGAAAGCTGAAGTCTAGAAAGATAAGTGAGACCACATGTAGAGAAGCAAAAAATGAGATGATGGTGATAGCAGAGCTACCACTATGTTTCGTTGAAGGTGTTGATTGGAAACACTTCTGTGACAAGGTTAGTTAATATATTAGATAATTTTTTAGTTAAGTTTGGTATCTAACTTTTGAATTTTATACTGTAGATGGAACTAGACAACCAGTTTCAAGAAGAACATCAACAAAAAACATTGTTAAGATGTATCTGCAGAGGAAAGCTATTATGAAGAAGTGGTTTCAAGCAAATAAGTAAAAGGTTTCACTAACTACTGACATTTGGGTGGCTCAAGTAACTCGTAAGCAAAGAGTTTCCTTATCTTATGTGTTTAGTTTGATTCATATATCATTATTCATTTCTTATGTGATTTTGCTTTTCTTTTTGATCTGAAGTGCTAGCTATATGGTTATGACTGCCCATTACATTGATATGTGTTGGAGATTGAAGAATCTTATCATTGGGTTCAAATACGTCACTGATCACAAAGGTCAGACAATTTCGAAGGTTTTGTTAGATTGCTTAGCTGATTGGGGAATAGAAAAAGTATTATGTGTGACAGTAGATAATGCAATTGTCAATTCATCTGTAGTGCAAAAATTTCAGAGTAAATTTTCATAGGAGTCTAAGGAAGCATTAGTTTTAGAAGGTAAAATGATGCATTTGAGGTGCACATATCATCAACCTCATTGTGAAGGATGGAAAGGCTGATGCAGATAAGAGTGTTAATGATATCCGTAATGATGTTGTATACGTTAGAGCTTCAGGAAACATGCTGACATCATTTGAGCAGAACGTAGATGCTGGTAAACTGACTAGGGGAAGCTTGTCGTTAGATATGAGTACTAAGTGGAACTCCACTTATTTGATATTAATCATAATGAAGTTCAAGGTTGTTTTTCAGAAAATGGAGCAAGAGGATAAGTTGTATAACGAATACTTTATGGAGATGGAAAAAGGTCAAAAGCGGACAGGTCCTCCTCAGTTCACTGATTGGAAAGCAATAGAAATGTTAGGTCGGTTCTTAGTCATCTTCTACAACTCAACTCTAGTTGTTTCTGCCTCAACCTCTCTCAATGCTTACAAGTCTTATTGGGAAATCATAACCATAGCTAACTAACCTTATGGATTTGATGAAAAGCAGAGATCATCTCAAGGTAAAGGCAGAGGAGATGTATCAGAAATTCAAAAAAAAATACTGGGATGGGCTGAAGAACATCAATAAGATATTCATTTTGGAAACAATTTTTTTATTCCATGAAGAAGATTGATCTCACAAGCATGTGTGTTTGAAGAACTTTATGGGCAGGACAACTTGGAAGGTACAGAAATGTACGATTATGTGATCAGTGTAGTGAACAGTATGTTTAAGGAGTACAATGAGAGATATGGGAAGAGTCAAGAAGAGCAATCTGATAAGTTTAAAAAATCCAACGCTCAAGCCTTTCAGTGTGCTCAAAAGAAGTAATCGCTTAGTATGGATTGACCGAAAATATAAGCATAAGTTGAATGAATGAGTGAAAGACAAACATAAAGAGCTTGATATTTATTTGAAAGAAGGTGTTGAGAATCCATACTAGATGGTTTGAATTTTCTAAATTTATTCAAATTTTCAAGCTTTTTGAACTTTTAAATTAATTTAAATTAACTTTAGATCTTTTTTTTATTTTCCAGATGTTCTGAATTTTCTTTTAAAAATATATTTTTAAATTTTTTTTTGAATTTATTTTTTCTCTAATTTTCTAGTATTTTAAATTTTAAATTTATTTTAAATTTTAAATTTATTTTAAATTTTAAATTTATTTTTATTTTGATTTTCAGATTTATTTTTAAATTTTATAATTTTAATTAAAAATTGAGCCTTTTAGGATCTTTTAAAATTTTATTTTTGTTTTACGTAATTTTTTATATTATTTTGTCAATTAAAATAATTCAATTTTTTTTTTGGAAAACAGCCTGCCACATCACCAATTTTTACCAGCAAATGAACAATACTTGTCCTCATTTTGACTTGACGAAAAAATAAGATACTTTCAGTGTTTAATATATGGAAAATGAGTCGATTGGTACCTCAACTAGGGTTATATTGCCTAATCAGTATCCAAACTATTTCATTGTACGTATTGATACTTGATCTAATTAAAATTTAAATTAGGTACCTGAACTTGTAAAAACGGTTTTTTACGTACTTGTGGCTGACACCGTTTCAAATAACCGGTAGTTTTTATTTGTAATATGCTAACGTAGATGAAGCGACGTCATTACAAACGGTAAAAAAATGCACTTATCAAAGATTGAACCCGGGTCTGTCATATGTAAATAATATATCATTAACCACTTGTGTTAATATAGAAATCTTGTTTATACATGCAAAGAAAAACTATATTATCTTTTAAATAGGCAATCATTTTTCCTCTTTTTCCATCAACACCAATAAATGTCAAACAATAAAAAACAAATCTCAAAAACAAAATTATTTTATAAAAAAAATAATTTATTTCTTATATATTATATATTTCAATATTTATATTCTAATATTGTGTTAAAAATTTATATTTATTTTGAATACTTATTATTATTAAACGTGTCATACATTCTTGTATTTATTATTCTATAGAAATAATATTGAATTTAATAGTATTAAATATTTTAATATTATAATAATTTTTAGTTTTTAAATTTTATGTCCTTAATAATCTGATTATTTTTTCATTTTTCTTATAATATACATTTATGTAAATGTTTTATTATTTTTTAAAAATATAGTAATAACTAAAGCTTATATCAAATGCTTGATAAATTTTGTATCAAATAAAACTATTTAATATAATGAAATTAGTTTTAGAAATATACTTATTAGAAATATACTTATTAGAAATTAGTATTATAATCTAGTTATAGTAGTGTTACAAAAAAAAAAAAAATCTAGTTATAGTATTTGGTCTTTTGTACGTAAACAATTGTTTTCCACTAGCTCAAGCGGTGGAAACTCCTTTGATATATGATATTGAAAATTTCAGGTGAGAGTGGATAATGAGGCGTTCCAGAAAGCAACAAGTGGTTGTGAACATGATGACTATGAATTGAATGAAGAGATAGGAATGTGTTGCAGATTATGTGGTCATGTAGGATCTGAGATAAGAGATGTTTTTGCACCTTTTGTAAGTAGTGAAGATGCATGTTTTAAAACTAGTAGTGTTCTACTTATACTCATGTACATTTTATTGACAGGCGCAAAATGGACCACAGAGGCTAAGCATATCAACGAAGAAGACATTGACACTAAGGTGAAGAGGCCTTTAGTTCTTGCTCCTAAAACAACATTGTACACATGGTACAAGGAGTTCATCAAATGGGAGATTCCAGTCCCGGTTCACTTGATCCATGGCCGTAGAACCTACTGTGTAGCCAAAGAGAACAAGATTCAGTTCAAGGGGATTCCAAAACCGAGCCAAGATGTTAGTCATGTTATCGACTGTTTAGACAAGATTCAGAAGTGGCATGCGCAGCCTAGAGTTCTTGTAATGGGCTATACTTCGTTTCTAACATTGATGAGAGAAGATTCCAAGTTTGCTCATAGGAAGTACATGGCTAAAGTACTGAGAGAATCTCCAGGGCTTCTGGTTCTAGACGAGGGACACAACCCGAGGAGTACCAAGTCGAGACTGCGCAAGGCTTTGATGAAAGTTGACACTGACTTGAGGATTTTGCTTTCTAGTACACTGTTTCAGAACAACTTCTGCGAGTACTTCAACACTTTGTGCTTGGCTAGACCCAAGTTTATTCATGAGGTTCTAATGGAGTTGGACCAGAAGTTCAATACCAACCAAACTGTTCAAAAGGCGCCTCATTTGATTGAAAACAGAGCCATGAAATTCTTCCTTGACATCATAGCCAAGAAGATTGACACACATGGTGAGGAACATGACGAGCGGTTTCATTGATAACTATGAAGGAAGTGGTGATGTTCTTCCTGGTTTGCAGATCTACACATTGACGATGATGTCCACTTACCCTGGTTATCCGCTCGAGCTGGAGCTTCTCATAACATCAGCAGCAATCCATCCATGGCTGGTTAACACCTCCACATGTTGTGCCAAGTTCTTCAACCTTGAGGAGCTTTTTGAGATCGAAAAGCTCAAGCATGACGCCAAGAAAGGATGTTTTCAGGTGGAAGAGAGGGAGAGAGATCTTTACCTTAACAGGGGATCTCGAGCTGTTTGATAAAGGTAGAGTGATAGACAAATTCGAAGAACATGGAGGCCCTTCTCGTGTTCTGCTGGCGTCTATTACAGCATCTGCAGAAGGGGTTACTCTGACCGCTGCTTCGAGGGTGATCATGCTTGACTCGGAGTGGAATCCTTCCAAGACAAAGCAAGCAATCGCACGGGTGTTCAGACCAGGACAGCAGAAAGTGGTGTACGTTTACCAGCTCTTGTCCAGAGGAACACTTGAGGAAGACAAATACAGGAGGACGACGTGGAAAGAGTGGGTTTCAAGTATGATTTTCAGCGAAGAATTTGTAGAGGACCCGTCACAGTGGCAAGCTGAAAAGATAGAGATCGTAGAGCAAGACAAAGTCAAATCCTTCCATATGATCATGAAGAACGAGAAAGCTTCAACTGGTTGATGATATGATGATGATTATTCATTCTTGTAACAGCTTCTTGTATTGCAATAAAACTAATCAAATATCACAACTGTGTAATAATTCAGCTGTATGATCACGATCTTAAATAAATGTGAAACAAATGTATTGAAATGGAGTCAGGGAAGATGATGATACTTGGCAATAATAAAACTGTTGTTTTGTTCCTACAACAATGTCACGAATATACTTCTTCTTCTTCTTCACACAGACTGAGGGAGAAATCAAAAGCACACCTACAATAACATATCATCTCTCCCCTAACCAACAACGAAAATATTTTTCTCTGAGCTTGAAATTAAATTTAGGACAACCTAACAGCAGCAGTGACTGCCTCTTTCTTCTTCTACTTAGGTTTATATGTGCACTTCGCTTTTGCTCCTTCCATCAGCCACTTGCCTGCCAAACAAAATCTATAGTCTTAGCTCAACATAGTTGCCTCCAAGTCATTTTACTACTGGGCACAATAAAGTCACCTCTACGGTTACTTCTTGCTTCGACTTTGGTGACTTCTGCTGTGTGACATGGAAGGAATCTTCGAGGTTATCATCGATGATTGCAGACCTTCAAGTAGCTGGAGAGCAACGCGCATAAATTCAAAAGTAAATATTATATTAAGAGATTGCCATATAGAAATCAATGTAATATCCTGTCTGTAAACTTACTCTGGAAGTTGGCTGAATCCTGCGGACAGATCTACGTGGTTCCATTCCATCAGATGCTTTTGAAGAATTATCAGCCAACGTCTTACCCTCTTCAATCTTGGATAACCTCCCTGCAGTAGGAGCCACTTTCCCTTTACCAATAGTGCTCGAGGAGGAACTATCTTGGCCTTGGGAAAATGAAGTTGTTCCAGATGCAGGATCTTTGTTCTCTCCACTCTGTCCAACAACGTCTTCAGATTCCATTTTTGAGGCTGTTGTATTACGCGAGTCCTTGCTGGGGATTATCCTAGATGCAGCAACCGGTTTCTCTTTGGTCTTGGGCGCAGGTTTGAAAGTCTTGGGCTTCGACGTTGTTGTCTGTTTCTCTCTCGGTTTAGAAGGCAGTCTCCAGCTCCCTGGTCCTGGATTTTGGGGCACAATTGGTTTCACAGGCTTAGCTGGTTCCTTCCGTTGCCGTGTTTTATTGCTCGCCTCTGAAACGTAGTGTTTGCTCACGTCCATGAACTTCCTTTTCTTTCCAGGTTTAGGGACACCATAAATCACTTTTGCTCCCTGCGTTTGCAAACCGGTTCTCTTCATTCGGAGTGGACCAGGATTGCCCTCCTCTCTGGTACTCGTCCCGATGTTAAATGTAGTCTCTGAAACACCGATATCAAGAACACCAGTCTGAGGCGGTTTACCTAAATCCGGATCATCAACAATCTTCATTTGCGTGTCTTTTCCATCAGCCACAGAAGCGGGAGCTCCTAGTCTAGGCCGCTTCTCCTTTGGAGTATCACCCTGCACTTCAAAATTTTTTCTTTCAAAATAGCCAAAGCATCCAAAAGAGATCCATTTAGCTCCACAAAAGGGTCATAGTACCTCATGTGACGAGCTGATTTTTTCTCCTGAAGTAGAACATTCAATCCACTTTCCATCTTTCCATTCAAGAGAAGGACGAAGATTCCAAGCTTTGATCATCAACGTCTCTCCTTGTGCTGCCAAAAGGAAAAAAAAAAATTCTGAGCAAACTGGTACAGACAAGCAGTTTAGAGCATGAAAATGAAATATCTTCATCACACGTCTTTACGAACCTGGAAAATGCACAGTCACTGTATTCTCATCTTTTTTGTTCTTCTCCGTGATAACACCCTCCAACCAACTGAAGGAGAACAAAACACATTTTGATAAAGCTTTCAAAGTTAGTGGAATGAATAGGATTTCACCAAACCAAAAGCTGAAAACGATTAACAGATTTTGTGTTTTGGGCTCATTTAGGGGCTCGCATTAAAACAGCAGGCAAAAGAGATTCTAATTACCTATCATGTACCCACGAGTCTACCCTATCCCCAATTTTCCAAACAGGATCCCCAATGGCAGCTCTACGTCTCTTCCTGGTTCCTTCATATGGCAGGGCAGTAATAGAACGAGCAGTTCTTATTTTCGGGGCCTCATCACCTACACCTTTGAGGGCTACCCACTCCTTCAGCTTATCTGTTCCTGATAAAAGATAAATAATCAGATCAACTAATAATGGAAAATGGGTGGCAATATGTAAAGTAAAATGAGAGAGAACGGTTAAAGGGGTCCCTGGCTTGTCGAGCCATTGAACTACCAAATACAGATCACTGCAAGGACAACACAAGGAAACTTTATGTGGCAAACTAATAACCTTGTTCTACAGAAAGGTCATTGAACAGCACGTAAGCTTTCCCATCCTCTAAGCTCAATACATTGGCAGAGTACCATGCAGTTCTTAAGTCAGGTCCTTCCTTGAAAACCTACATAGGGCAAATTTATCTCCATTACAAAAAGAGACACAACCAGCAGCGAGCATTTTGCAGTAGAAAGTGTATATATGCAAACATAGCACAAACCTCTACATGAGAACCTTCCTTGATGCATTCATCGTTTGTTGTTTTTATAATCTGCTCACTTTCAGTCTGGGTGTCAATCGAAGATTTTGACCCAACTTCTGGCTCGAAAACTACAGCAGCGTGTTTAGCCAAGTCTGCACTTTTATGACCCTTCTGTCCAGTTTCTTTCTTTCCAGTGGCAGAAACTAGACCGGATAGACCATCTGCTGTTCTCACAGAGCCACCCAACTCAGCATGCGCAGTGCTGGGACTAGCAAAAGCTCTATCACTAGTAGTCACAGTTTCTTTTTCTAATACACCCACTTTACAGGGCTGGACTTCCTTAGATTCTTGAGCCTGCCTCCAGTAATTACTTGGACCCACCTCCACCAGCTTATTGAGCGACGGAGGATGACCCATTGAAACAAGTATTCCAGCTTGTGAAACAGCCTCTGAGGCCAGTTCTGCTGCCTTAACAATGGAATCCATATTTTCAGCTTGTTTGGAGGCCGCTGTGGCAGCCTCGACCCTCTTCTTAGCCGCATCTCTCGCAGCACTAAGGAACGGACTGGAGCTGACCACTGCACCTTTACCCTTATAGACAGAAGCAGGGGTACCCTGGCCTTGTGTTATTACATCATTTGACTTATGGAGTTCATTACCCTGATAAGAAACACTTGGAAGGGATGCTTCTTCAGCCATTAATTTTGCCTGAAATGCCGCATTAGCTGCGACATTAGCGGCAGCAGCTGCAGCCTTTGCCACTGCAGCAGCAGCAGCTATGGCAACAGCAGCGGAAGTTAATCTGCCTTGAGTTTCTGGCTGGAGGCCAGCATGCCTTTGTTGCTCTATCTGCTTCCATACATATTCGCTCTGACTAATGGCTGCAGTAGCAAGAGCAGAAGCATCCTCTGCATGCATCGTAGCCTCATTAAGTTTATCAATGGTATCTGCCGGCAACACAGATCTCTGCTTTACTTCAGATACAAGGTTACCACCAAAAATTGGGGATTGCAAAGATGATTTCATTTTCTTCCCGGGGAACGCAGATACTAGGTTCATAGGGACTGCAGAGATGGAATCAACACTGGGCAGGGTGCCTGCGTTAGAAGACAGACTACCAGGAGTAGCTGTAATAGGTACAGGTGTTGATATAGAAACAATAGGTGAGACAACGACATCTGTCTGCTGCAGTGAATTCAAAATGCTTGGATCAGGCTCCATAGAGACTGGCATTTTCTTCCGTTTCCTTGATTTCGCCCCAGTCGAATGTTGAGCAGGTGCTATAATTGTACTGGCTGGCTCAAGTGTTTGTGTCCCTTTGAAAAGATTGCCAGAAGTTCCACTCAGAACATGCTTACCGCCAGAGTAAGGCAAGGACGATTCTTTTGTGGGTGTCAATTTTACAGATTCGGTGATCGGGAAAACGGGGAAACGAGAACCAACATTGAACCCACTGGTCTGCGGAGAAGCAAGCCAAGTGTTGGGGTAAGGGAGAGGGGACATCCAAGCCGTATTATGTCCAATATTCGTAACTGGTGCAGCTTGATGAGCATGCGATGAAGAAGGCAGTGGTGCAGCAGCTGAACCTCTCTGAATGCTTCTTGACTGTAAGGTTTCGAGGGGAGTTGACAAACTCCATAAAGGTGATGAGAGTGGAATTATGGGTTGTGTCGCTGAACTCACTTTGCTACTGGTGTGACTCATTGACGGGGTCTCTGTCTTCCCTGGAAATGTAGTTTCGGGTATTTAGATACGGAATGCAAACAGCAACAGCGCTGAGAAATGAAATATAAGCAGATCATAAGAGCTAGAAATGCAGAATAAATCGAACTAGAAACCTGCACGTGATTGCAATGGCGTTTCAGGACTAGAAACACACATTCTCTGAGCCCTTACAGCACAAGCACGCCATGCTTTCTCCCAACTGCCTCTCCCACCATCTAGAGAAGTGCAGAGTGAGCATGCTTAGTCTGAAAAATGGGTAATACAATAGGCTAAAAAAGTAACAATCTTACCTGCACCACCAAATGCAGATATCATATAAGCTTCATCGGGTGCTGTCCCTTGGCTGTAACGGGAGAAAAAACAAAACAATTATAATTTTGTAAGACAGATGTGCAAGAACTCTGAATGAGATCGCCACTGAGTCTCACTGACTCAACAAAACTTAAGAGCACGTACAGAGTAACATAGAACTTACATCAAACCCCCATAAACAAAAATCTGAGCACGTAGTTGCACTTGTTGCGAGTCAGTAAAGGGTCGATGCAAAATGCTTGAGAGACCAGAAGAATTCAGATCCGGTAAACTAGCCGTGGGGGCTGAAAGGGTCCCGAACGAATTAAGAACAGGGGTCTGAAGACTTTGCTGCTTCTCAGTAGATAGTGTGATTTGATTAGAAGAAGCAGAACTCTGAATAACAGCATTGGCTTTGCCTGCACTCTGAAAATGTTGAAAAGGTGTAGCCCCCTTGACAATATTTCCTTTTCTAGAAGTCTCTTTTCCTGCAGATTTAGGTGTTCGCCTGGGTTTACGCTCAGATTTTGTTTTCGAAGAATTTGCAGCTGTTTTCTCTAAGCTAGAATTTGAGGGAGATCCCACCACAATCTAGATAAACAAAAGCACATGTTACGTAAGGATGATAACAACATAATGTCACAGCATTCGCTTTGTCTACTGATGAAACTATGTTTAGATATAAATTGGACGTACCGGAGAGACAAGGGTAGCTTTGGAAAGTTCCACTGCTTTCCTTGGATCGGAAGTCGAGTTCAGCCCACTGCTGAAGGTCACGTTTCTATTCAAGAACGGAGATTCGGTAGACATCAAACTCGAAGTATTCTGATCCTCTGACTTTTTGACACTGCTTGTCTCGGTCTTATTAAGTTGAAGTTCGGACGTCTTAAGTGCTGGGGAAGAAATAACAGGAGTCCCTAAATTTGTAACAGCGTTTTCAGTTCCAGTAATGTGGGACTTTACAAAAGGCTCAGAACTTGTAGAAACACAGGACTCTCCTACTTCGATTACAGCACCTGCAATATCCGCAAGGACAGGTATATATTTCCAATGAGTACATAGAATTAATTGCACGAGTCTAGTCAAAGAAATACATTGGTCGTTCCAAGAACCGGTAAGACTTAGTCATAAGTTTCTTTAGCAGACAGATTCTTTTATTTAAAGTTTACACGGATTATTGATTATATCGTGGAAATTCACAAGTATTCACACACCTAATATGTATCTTTTTAATGAATAATTCTAAAAAATCAGAAGAGACTGTCTCTGAAAGAACAGTTTCTTGATGCTACATGATCATACAAACTCACCTGTGGAGTATGAAACAGGAGTCGCAGATGTCTTATCCTCTTCCCCGCAATCTGTCCCAGCTTCATTTACGGCATCCTTGACCAGAACTGACTGAGTCTCTGAGAAAAACGCAAAACAAAAAGAGACCATCAAAAAAGGTAAGCAAATATGGTAAGGTCTTTACGGAACAGCAATATAAAAAGAAAAGAGCAGTGCAAATACTGTGGCAAATAAAAACATTACCAGGGACGTTTACAACTTCTTTTAGATTTTCTTCTAAAATTGTTTCCTCACACTGCTGAGGCAAAACTTGTCCGGCGACATCAGGGTCTACTGCGTCCTTTGACCCTTCAGAGGCAGGACAGCCTTCAACAAATTGTGTACTTTCCTGAGTATTTTCAGTATGCTTCCTAGGTTGTTGTACAATAGGACTCCCTGAACTACTTGCTTCCACAGGTGGAACAATTGGACAATTTTCAGGTTCGCCAGATGAAACCTTCTCGATTACAGAGAAACTGACTTCCTCATTAGCCTCAGATGATGTATTCACCATATGTAAATCTATTGAAGATGTAAGACTGACAGCAGGTGCTCCATCTTGGCTTAGATGTTGAGATTCTTCAGGATTGAGAGGAAATGCTTCACATTCTTTACCGTCAGTCATCGTCCCTGAGAAAACAATGTATATGCACACATGTAGAGGGTTTAAGGGTATTAATAAGTAACTATGATATATCAGTTGTATGCAATTACTGGCAGTATGCTAAACCCAAAAAAAAAGAAAAAAATGCAGAACCAAGAGTATGAAAGAATATATCAAAAAAGAATGAGAAAATTTAATTACCTGACTTGTCTACTGGAATGGTGTCCGACTGAGATTCTGACTCCACCGGCTTGGATGCAGATTCTCTTGAAACATAACCAACAGACTCGGACACAACGGTTTCAGATAGTACTTGAGAGCTCTTGGCATCCTGATCTCTACCATTTGCATTGACAGCCAATTCCATGCTTTGTTTGAGATAATTTATGCGAGAACTACCTTCTTTATTGTCACCTTTCTTAGACACATCACCTTCTGCGGATTCAACCACTGAGTTCATTTGTGAAACATTAAAACCTTCTGAAGTCTCAACTCGAAGTATCTCTGTTTGTGTCTCAATCTGAGAAGTAGATTCATGTTCACTGCTTGTTAGATTTGTTAATACCCCAGTGAGCTCCAAAGATGCTTCAACAGTTGCGCTAGTATGCGCACCGCTGACAGGAAGATCTTGGCATTGGGTCCCTGAAACGTCTGGTTCACATACCTCAGGAGCAGAGAGAGCTTGGTCCCCTCTTTCTAGTACCGAGACATCAGATAACTCCATATCCTTCAAATCAGACTTAGCAGTGTGGTCGCTGATATCACTTTCATCATTGAAAATCACTGGAAGCAAAGTGGTCTGATTATTCAACTCAGCACTAGCAGGAGCGCCAGTCTGTACAGTTGCGTCGCTACAATCAATTTCCATCATTGTTTCTGTGTTCGCTTCGTCTTCTGTTTGGTCAAGAAGTCTATCAGTAGTCTCAGTTCTTATCTTACCATGACCACCAGTATCCACAGCCTCTACAGTCGCGGTATCTGAAGCTAAAACGACACTGTTTTCCTCCATGGATGCCTCTTCCGTAACGGTTTGGTCATGAACATTATCAGTCGTCTCAGTTCCTATGGTATCATGACCAGCAGAATTCACATCAGCTAAAACAACATTCTTTTCCTCTATAGACGCCTCTTCAGCAACGGTTTGGTCAAGAAGACTATCAGTTGTCTCAGTTCCTATCTTATTAGGACCAGTAGAGTTCACATCCTCTACATTTGCGGTATCTGAAGCTAAAATGGCATCCTTTTCCTCCAAGGATGCCTCTTCCGCAACAGTTTGGTGAAGAACACTATCAGTTGTCTCAGTTCCTATCTTATCATGACCAGTAGAATTCACATCCTCTACAGTCACCGTATTTAAAGCTACATCGGTGTTCTTTTCCTCCATGGATGCATCTTCCGTAACGGTTTGGCCATGAACATTATCAGTCGTCTCAGTTCCTATGGTATCATGACCAGCAGAATTCACATCAGCTAAAACAACATTCTTTCCCTCCATAGATGCCTCTTCTGCAACGGTTTGGTCAAGAAGACTTACAGACGTCTCAGTTCCAATCTTAGCATGCTCAGTAGAACTCACATCCTCTACAAACGCAGAATTTAAAGCTACATCAGCGTTCTTTTCCTCCAAGGATGCCTCTTCCGCAACGATTTGATGAAGAAGACTATCCGTTCTCTCAGTCCCTATCTTATCATGACAAGCAGTATCCACATCCTCTACAGCCGCTGTATTTGAAGCCAAAATGGCATTATCTTCCTCCATGGAGGACTCTTCCACAACAGTTGGTGAGTCATCTTTCACCGGGACCTGTTCCTGTCCAGCATCTCTCGAGGAGTCTCCAGGAGTATCATCCACAGATGGGTTGGGTTGTACGTTTGCTATTTCCTCTTTGGAAAGAATATTCTCTTGGTTTGTCTGACCAGGCTCCAATTGTTCCATTGTGCAGCCTAGCTCATCCGAAGTACCAGATTTCTCTCTTACAATGATTTCCTCCTGTCCAACGGAATTCAAAAGCATTTCAACAGATTCCGACGATGTAGCCTCAGACCAAACATTATTATGCCTAGAAATGGCACAAGACTCCGTTGCAGCAGAGCTAAACACTACACCACAACTACTTCCACGAGAGAAATCCTCAATCCAATTACTATCCTCGTTACCCTCAATACCAAGAAACCCTTCAGTTTCAACTAAACTACCAAACCTCAGATGTGTGTCGTCAAAATCAAAGCCTGGAAGAGACACTGGAGGAAACTTATTGTTAGATTCACCAGCTAAATGGAGATTCTGGTTTTGAAAGTCATTGTCATCATAATCCATGGGTTTATTCCTGAAACAGAAGACATGTGTAAATCAAATTACGAAAGAAAAGCTTAACCAAAGTCGTGAAAGAGATGAAGTCAAGTCTGAGTGAGTGATTCAACTCAAAAGTACCGAAACAAGAAGAGTGTATAGAAACGCTACCTCCCTCCATTCAGATGTTCCCTAATCGCACGTTCATCTACTGCTCCACCAAAAACAATATCAAACTACGAGTCAATAGTATCCGAGGGAACCGTTGCATCACAAAGACCTAGCTTTGTGAACCCATGAAAAAAATTTAAACTTGAAGCGGTGGTGAAGAAGGTTAAACTTACCGGGAAATTCAAATTGGTGGAGTGGACCTAGGGTTCCGGCGAAGAAAAGAGGTTTGGCGAGTGAAGTAGATTGGGAGAGAATGAGCGATAAATTTATTCGATTTACTCAGGCAAATGTAACGAGTGTTTTAGTAAAGCCCAAAATAAATTTAAATTATAAACAAAATATGGATGCTGATTCGGCTACATCCAAGAGTGACACGTCTCTTGTTTCCTGAATCTTGCGGCTAACATTGAATTTAACAAAGACGTGAGAGAGGTTTTAAACTTTTTAAAACGTACGATCAAAAATTCATACGAGTGTAGAAGTTCAGTTGAAAGAAAATGTAATGACCGAGAGGTAAATAAAATCCTTTTTTTTACAATGACCAAGAGGTACAAGTTAATGACCGGAGTCCAAGTTTGGGCGTTTGGTTTTCCATTTAGTTCCAATTTGATATTCTGGTTTTTCGGATTTTCGGTTCTAGATATATTGGAATCATTCTGTTATCTATGAAATTCGCTTTGGTTCGTTTATTTCTATTTAGTTTCAATTTGATATTCTAATTTTTCAGTTTTTCAGTTCAAGATATATTAGAACCATTCTGTTATCTGTGAAATTCGCTTTGGTTCGTTTATTTCGATTTTTAGTTTAGATAACAATTATAAGAACTAGCTAATATCCAATTAATTTTTAGTTCCAATTCGGTTTGGTTTCGTTTTCAAATGGATTCTCAGTTTTTCAGATAAAAAATCGGGTAATTCAGATAAATATTAATATTTTGGATAAAAAATCGGGTAATTCTGATAAATTTTAATATTTTGGATAAAAAATTAGGGTAAGTCAGTTCATTAGGGTGCTTCGGATAATTTTAAATACCTTGTATAAAAAAATATTCCGGTAGTTTGATTTATAAGTAATATTTTAGAATATTTGCTAATTTTAATACTAAACATAATTAATATTTTTGGTATATTAATTGTATGTCAGATATTTGGGTACCTATCCGATTCTCCGTTCGGTTTTGTTTTTTCAGTTCTAGAAATACAGGAACCGCTCGGTTATTTTTGAACTTTGATTTGGTTTTGGTTTTGGTTTTTCGGTTCGGTTTTGGTTCTTGGTATCTATGCCCAAGCCTAGACCGGGCGTTGATTGGCTTAATGGAAAGTGTTTTAAGGATAAAATCAGACAAAGACATTAGGGTTGGGCAATCGGGGTCTCAATCAACATATGGTCGGTTCATTTGGGTTATAGGTTTTCGGGTTCATGACTTCATTTGGATATTTTAAAAGTTTAGGTCGGATTCGGTAATTTTGTCGGGTTCAATTCGAGTTTAGTTACATGTCCAAGATTCGGTTGAACCCTAAATAGTTTTATTTTCGGATATTAATCGGGTTATTAATTCCAAAATATTAATTTATACTTGATTAAACTTAATATATTTTCAATCTTTGCAATAAACTTGTGTATGCTTCCTCAAACCATATTATTGTCCTTCAAATAACTTCGTTAAACTCGGTTGTCAACCATACGGGACTCGTCCTTGAACTATACATGATAACATCATACATATAGTAGAAACTCTATAAATTAATTAACACTATAAAGTAATAAATTTCTCTGGTCCCAAGTTAGTTCGGTTCTAAAAATAACACAAATTGATAAAACAATAAGATAATAGTTTTAAGAAAATCCTATATAAATATATGGTCCCATTAAAATTATAAATTATAAATTTATATATATACAACATTTTATATTCACAATATAATTATTTTTATATTTTCTTAATATTTAATATAATTTGATGAGATTTAGTAACATTATATCTAAAATCTCATTTAAATTCTATGAAACATATTTTATATACATAAAATAATATAGTAAAACTAATATAAATGTCAAATTCAAAAAATCTAATTAATGTGTATTCATACACTAAAATTAATATTTTTATTTTAGAAAAACATATCTTGAAATAGTAAAATCTATAAAAGAAAAGATTTTGTAAATTAATAACTCTATAAATCAAAAAAATATATCATAGTCCCAACATTATTAGTTTATAGAGTTGTTAATCTATCATGATTCATGACAAACTAAAGCTTCGTATATATGAGAATCTTATATAATAAAACGTAAATAAATTAAAATTAACAGCTAGCAACTCTATAAACGTAATAAATAATATTTAACATTTAAGAACGACAACATTGTTTAACTTCAAAAGCAAATTTATTCATAATTGAACTTCAAATACAGTTGTTAAAACATATAAAATTAATATTTACCAAAAATATATATTAGACTAAATATTTGAGTTAATTATTCATGTAATAGATAATTATTACTTGTACTCAATAATATTTTAATATATTTTGGATACATATTAGAGATTGAGATGGGGTTTAGTACAAATTCTTATGGGATTTTGAATTTTCGCGTTTCATATATCCATTTGGGTAAAATCCATAATACGAAATACTGTAAAACAAGATCCATTCGGTATTTATGTCGAGTTACTATTCGGATTTATTTTATTGGATCGTGTTATGTTCGGATTTTTGGATTCAATTTATTTGTCCAACCCTAAAGGACATGATTGTCACAACCTGAATAGAAGAGGTGTGTTTTTATGTGTTAGGTAATTGATCGTCTGGATTAACGTGGCAAAAAATTTTGAAGGACCATCAGATCAAATAAAACTCATAAAGCCCTTTTAAAATGAAACGCTATTGGATTATTTATGTTGTCTTACAAATTGTCCCATTTCACATGTGTATATGTGGGTTCTATATGCAGTTCACATGCTGAACTTTTATTATCCCCCAACAAATTCAGTTTACAATATTTCATTAGAAATTATGTTAAGAATTTGAGGAGAAAGATGGTAAAGGCCGATGAATCATGGTGAATCCATGTTTAGGAAAAAGACAATGACTCTTGATAACGTCATATCTTTGTTGCTTTCTCTTTTGCAGGTTCGTTAAAAGGAAGCTCAATATGTCTGTGTTTTGGAAGAGACTGTAAAGTTATCAATGTTTCAAATCCAGAAGCATGGACGAGCTTTTCAACATATCTCAAATAGTTAACAACACTAAAGCGAAGTTTTCAAGATTTCACCATTGGATACCATCATCAAGTATTTACAACATATTTTATCAACTAAGATTGGTGGAATGAATTGTGTAAGGTAAGTCTAAAGCTTGTCTCTCTCTCTAACTTGAAACGAAACCATCTTCTAAAAATCCAACAATTTTGGGTGTCTAGTGAAACTTAAGAATGATAAAACCTAGGTTTTTAGTAGCTAGAAGCTTCTGTCTTTTTTGTTTACCATGTGACTAGCCTTTTAGGACATTTGATCACTCCTCTATCTTAACTTCGATAGAAGGTAGTCTCGAGTTTGATCCCATAATGATTTTTTCATACTTCAAAGCATTCTTAACTAGCTCTTTGAGAAGAACGAGCAACAATGAGTTGTAGTCTTTTTTGTATGTAATGTATCGTTTGTCTGGTGATGTTTGTGTTTGGATACAATTTTCTGTTTGATATTGATTCAACTTGATAAATGTATTCGTTTTTCTTGAATGGCATGGATCAAGAAGTCTTAAAGAAAAGCCAGTAGTAAATATGGACTTGATGGAGAAGGTGTTTGAAACGGTTCACATAAGTGGAGGTGAAGGATGGACTGCTCAGCAAGGTGAAGACCATTTGGATATGGATCATGATGATGGTGATGCTGAAGACACATATGCTACATATAGGTGAATTCCTCCTACTCAAGAAACCAAAGCTCTAGCTAAATCAAGAACTGTTGGTCCCTCATCTTCTAGTAGACCAAAAGCTAACATAAAAAGATCAAGAGCTGCAAAAGTAGGACATGTTGTAGCAGATGTTCAATATGACAAGAGCAAACTAATAGGGGGCCATCCTGAGTTCAGTTGTAATCAGCTCAGAGCTATGAAGTGTTACACTCGGTGTCTGCTATCAAGCTTTGGTCTCCTTTGTAAAGAAGCTATCAACCATCTCAAGCAAGATCCTACTAATCGTTAGACCTTCTTGTTCTATGAAGAGGATGAGAACAAGGTTCTCTATTTGGAGTTTGCTACTGGTGAAAGTATAGTTTCTTGAACACTATCTATGTTATGTTTGTGTTTGTGTTTTGTAAGAACTCTAGTATCATTTGTTTATGATATTATGTTTGTGAGACTTATCTTATTATATGAGAAACAACTTTTGGTTATGTTTGGTGCAATTGTTCTGACATTTCTGGTTTGGTATTGGTTATGATATTTCAGGTTTGGTGAAGTAGAGGATACATTTTGTTGAAGTAGACAAGGTTTGGTGTACGTCGAGATGGACAATAAGGTAAGTCTAAAGCTTCTCTCTCTTTATGTCCTTTCTTATCATCTCAGTATGTTTCATGTGGCTTTTGTGGTTGTTGGTTGTGTATATATATCTCAGTATGTATGAGACTGGCTTATTGAGATTATAATATAAGTGCATTTGTTTGTTGGTGGTTATGTCTCTATCTATCTACCAGTTTTGAGTTTGGAGGTTCTTTTGTTTTTGTTTGTTTGTAGTAATCTTGTTCATCTTGTCTTTTTTTCCTTCAATTTTTAAGGAGATGATGTAGGAGTGTATATAGTTTAATTGACTCTATTGAGGAATTGCTATTTTTAGGAGTTTTCCTTATATTTAAGACCTCTGTTGTTGAGTTCAGTAGTCAATAAAAAGATGTGTTTTTACAGTCACAAGCTTTGTGTTTGATAAGAACTCCATATTTAGAAATTAGAATTGTAATCAACACTGCCTAAAATGTAGGATTTTTCTGTAAATGTTTATTTAGAATGTTGGGTTAAAGCTTGGATGAGCTTAAAAGAGTTTGTTTTACTGTTTTATTAGTATGGAACTTGGACAAAAATGTTTCATGATAAGCAATGATTTGTTTCCATTTTATGTTTATTACGTTCATCAAAATCTTTTTTTCCGCTTTTTTTTGTTATTGCACAATCTATTCTCGAAAGCTAGTTGGTTAATTGGTGGAATCAATTAAGAAGAACATAAACCTAGTCAGTCAATGCATAGTGTACTGTTTGTGTGATCTAGATGTTCAACACACATTTTGTCCAAGTGAGTCTGATTTGTTTGTTTCTTTTGCAGGTCACATAATAGTGGCGAGTTATTTATATAAAATTCAAAACTGATGTGTGCTGTCTTACTTGTAATTTTTCAGGACGTATTAAGACTTCAAATTCAGGATGATGAGTTGGATTTGATATTTGATGAGAATCAGCACATCTATTCACTTATAGAGGAAATGTTTGGAGTGAAAGAAGTTGATACTGATCAGCAATTTATCAGGACAAACCAAGGTGGAGGTTGGCGGCGTGTGCAACGCTTTATGTTCGGCTCTTAGGTACAATGCTACGACATTCTACGCATGAACCAGACAACATTTAGGAGTTTGTGCAAGATATTATCAGAAAGCATGGGTTAGTAGAGTCTTTTAATGTTTACCTTGAGGAGAGTGTTGCAATGTTCTTAGAGATAGTTGGATAAGACTTAATTGTTCGGGTTATAGCAGAGCGTTACCAACATTCACTTGACACCGTGAAAAAGAAGCTTGACGAGAGTTTTGTCTTGAAACTTGCAGCAGATATTGTGAAGCCGACAAAGAATGAGTTCGCAACTGCTAGTCCTTTTCTAGTTGATAATCCAGTGTATTGACCTTACTTTAAAAATTGCATAGGTGCTTTAGATAGCACTCATATTCTTGTTTGTCCACCAGCTGGAAATGTTGAGCCATTTAGAGGTAGAAAGGCTGAAGCAACAATGAATGTGTTGGCCATTTGTAATTTCAGCATGAGTTCGCTTATGTTGGACTTCCAAGGAGAGCACATGACACAAATGTGCTAACATATTGTGCTACTGAAGAAGCTTCTTTTCCTCACCCTCCACTTGGAAAATAATATTTGGTCGACTCAGGCTATCCAACCAGAGATGGTTACTTAGGTCCTCATCGCAAAGCTAGTTACCATATAGATCAGTTTAATAGGGGAGTTCTACCATTAAACAGAGGGAATTGTTTAACCGTAAGCATTCTAGCTTGAGATTAGTAATTGAGAGGATTTTTGGTGTATGGAAAGCCCAATGGAAGATTCTAGATAAAAAAAAACACCCCAAATATGAGCTGAAGAAATGTGTTAAGATTGTGACAGCAACAATGGCTCTCCATAACTTCATTCGAGATTCACATCATGAAAATTGTGACTTTTCACATTGGGAAGCAATGGAATCATATGAACAACATGGTAATGAACAACATGATGAGCATGTTCAATACATATCAGCAGGTGACATAGTGATGGAGGGTACGCATGACTCTATCACTATAGATATGGCAAGAGGAACTAGACTTCCATATTAGCAACATACATGTATGCTACTTCTTCAGTTCTTCTTGTTTAATGGTTTTGTAGTCTTGTTGTTGTTGGAATAATATTGAGCTTATAAGCTTAACAAGAAATATAAATGATGATATGTATACTTCCTATGAACTTTCGTTGCTAGTATAAAGGTCTGATTACTAAGGAAACTAAAAAGCTTGACTCACCAAGACCTCTTTATATGGCAGATTATTTCTCTTCTTGAATAACATGTCTTGATAGTAATAGAGCAAATGAGTGAAGAAGGTGAAAATTCAAGATGATTATTTGTTTATAATGAAAAGTTATTTTAATATAACAATGAGTACATGATGCTCTTTGCAATTGTTTTTTTATCTTTTAAAAATTTCAGTTTTATAAAATTGAGTCGACGAGCTATTTCCCCACGAGAAGTATCGTATAGCACCAAATGTCCACGGAACTATGACCGCGTGCTATTTACCCCCGAGTATAAACTTTGAAATCTATTTCCCCACCAAATTTGGTTTACTCATGATTTCTCCACAGTTTTAAAGATCGAAATCTAAACCCCCACAAAATCGATATTTATTAGTTTACTGTTTTTAAAACAAACCGTAAACCATATTAAGCCAATGACTAACCGGATTAAGACCCGATTACACTTGATTGTGACCCATAACTTAATTAAAAACCCGAGACCCTAAGAATCTTAACCCGACCCGACCAATATCTACCTAAAATGAAAGTCATCTCCAATTAAAAACTCTAAAACGAAAAATCCCCAAATTGAAAGACCTAGAGATTGATATTGGGAGAAAAGAGTTGCGATGTCGGAGTCGGTGTCTGTGTTCCATTGAAACGAAGAGGGTGACAAGTTTGATGAAGAATCTCTAGAGAGAGATGCCTTTGAGATCGAACAATTGGTTGAGGACTTTGTCGACGAGCCACGAGTTCGACATGATGAGATTCCAGAAAGTGAGAGCGATAGTTCAAACGAGGATGATGAAGCTCCAGAGAAACCAAAGATGAGGACTCCTATGAAGCGTAGTAACGGATGCTTATACAAGGATCATACCTTCTTCAACGGAGTGACTTTCAAGATTGTGTTCTAGATTATGCTCTCAAGACTGGTCGAAACATCAAACAATACAGGTATGATAAAGATAAGATAGGATTTCAGTGTGTTGGTGGAGTTAATGTAGTTGAGGGAAATGAAGGTGAAAGTTCACATTGTGAATAGAAAGTATATGCTTCAAGGCTTCTGCGTGATAATGTCTGGAAAGTTAGGTTGTTTATGGATAAGCATTCATGTGTGCCTAATGGAACGTGTGAGATGTTGAAAGTTTCACATATTGCTCGGTTGTTTGTGGATATAATGAGGGAGGAACCAGAGTATTATATGCCAATGAAGATAAAGGAAATGGTTCTGGAGAAGTGGGGAATTACAGTATCTAGGCCTCAGTGTCAGGCAGCTAGGAATAAGGCATTGAAATGGCTTGAATGTGAGTACGATCACCTATTTGCAAGACTCCGAGATTATGCTGCAGAGCTTATTCAATCAAACAAGGAATCCTCGGTAGAGATTGATACATTGACTAATGCAAATGGGCAGGAGGAGTTTAACCGGTTCTATGTTTGCTTTGATGTAATTAGAAAAACGTGGAAGGAGACTTGTCGGCCATTGATAGGAGTTGATGGCTGCCTCAAGTTTCTTCTCCAGCTTCTCAACATGCTTCTCAGGTTGCTTCTCCAGGTGGTTCTGGCTGCCATGTTATGCTCGGATATGAGGACATGTGCTAATGGTCTTATCTTATGTTTTCTCAGTTTTTGTTAAATGACTATGTTTTTAGGCTTATGTTGGATGGTCATTTTTTTCTAGACTATTTGTCGGCTTTTGCTGGATGGTATTAGTATTTAACATATATTTTGTTCAAACCAAGATAATGTAACCATCTTTTGTGTTCAAACCAAGATAATTTATCCTTTTTATGTGTTCAAACCAAGATAATGTAACTATATTTTGTGTTCAAACCAAGATTATTTATTCTTTTTATGTGTTCAAACCTCTTTCTTCTAGATTAATTGTCTCAAAAACATGAAAATTAACATAGATACCATTGTTTTAGATAAAACCATGACCAAACACAATTGTATTACATAGACACAAACATTACCAAACACCATTGTCATACATAGAAAACATAATTGTCTTAAAGAGAAAACAAGACAACCCAGACCATTTTTTTCTTCATCGACACTCACCATGCTCTACGATAGACCTCCATGATACCTACTAAAGCAACACATCCAATGATTGGTAATACCATCATTCTCCTCATCCTACCTTTTGCTTAAGCCAAGACATCTTCCATCCTACCGAATAGCTTCTTCTCCACCACCATCTGAACTCTTTCAGCCAACAACATCTCTTTTCGTCCTATCTCTTTCAACTCTTGCTCAAGTCTCATGGTTTTGAATTCAAGTGTATAAATCTCATTCATCAAAGCCTCATCAATCCATTTAAAGATGTGATTATCATTCTCAAGCTACAACATCAATTCAAGCATACAAAAACAACATTATGATTTCTCATCGATTTCAAACCCAAGACAGTAATTTAGTAATTATACAAAACTTACCTTCTTTCTTGCAGCATGAGCACAACGAAAGTACCTTTGGTAAGGGTTTTTCGGATTTGGATATCAAAGGAATAACTTCATAACCGCACCAGCATCTCTTCGGAATTCCCATGATGATTCCACCTCGACGATGAGACGAACTCCCTCCAGTCGTTGCTCCAGACGTGGTACTCGAACCACCTGACATTTTCTTCTCCAAGCTTGAATTGCAGACAAACAATGTTAGGGTTCTTGATAGAAATCGAATTGGGGGTTTTCGTTTTAGTCGGGTCTTTTAAGTTTGTATGTCAGGGTCGGGTTACTATTCTAATCCGGATCTAGGTTTGGTTGGGTTTTTTTACTTGATTTAGTTTTGTTCGGTTTTATTGTACGAGAGTCGATTTGGAATTCGGTTCCCAGAAATCATGAGTAAACCAAATTTGGTGGGGAAATAGATTTCGAAGTTTATACTCGGGGGTAAATAGCACGCGGTCATAGTTTCGTGGACATTTGGTGCTATACGATACTTCTCATGGAAAATAGCTCGTCGTCCGTATAACATTTGAGTTTGTACTTTGAATTTATACTTTGAGTTGTTTGGAAGTTTATTAAAATTTGAGTTTCTACTTTGATTTTTATTGGAAGCTATAGTTGTAGTTAAATTTTGATGCAAATTTAAATAAAAATTTAAAAATTATATGAAATAAAATTTAATAAATGTAAAATGCTAATTTTAAATAAATTTTAGTGTAAATGTATTTTAGACTAAATAATAAAAATTAGTATAGTTAAAATTAATGTCAAACATATGATCAAATCAAAATAGGGGTATACTTGTAATTTGTTTATTAAACTCATCTGGATGGAAATAGAAAAAAAAAAGAAACGAACATAAAATCCATCCACATGGCTCATCTGGATGGAGAAACAAACAATTCCTAAAATCTGGATGGATCATCTGAATGAATCACATAGATGGATCATCTGGATGGAAATGATAGATAGAGCAATGAACATCCCCTAAGTTTTTTGGAATAGACTCTAAAGATATTGATGATTCAAATCTAGAGGCATGGACGAGCTTTTCAACCGAGCTCAAGTAGTTAGCGACACTAAAGCGAAGTTTTCAGGATTTTAAAATTAGATACCATCATCAAGAATAAATTTTTACAACATATTCATTAACTAAGATTGCTAGAACATTTCATAGAGATTTTATGATTTGTTGGTTGTTTTATTCTAGTTTAGTTACCTAAACCTAATTTAAACTATTGAATACCGTTTAAAGTTAAAGAAATCATATTAGAATATATTCTGTAGATATGAATACATCGTAACATTAGTCATTCATTTGGTACCGAATCATAAACAAATACTTATAGTCTATAATGTTATTTCTCACCTACTAAGAGAATAATGAACCTTTTTATTGGTTGTGGGAAATGTACGGTATGAAAGTTAGAAGTAATCCTACAAGTTGTATCAAATTCAGCACAAAGAACACCATCTCATCACATGTGTCTCATGTTCAAAAAAAACAATTAAAGAACTTGCTTTTCTAGAGAGAAATTAAAACTATGTTTACAAAATTAGTTAATATAGGCAAGGCGCAAAATCTGAAAGTCGCAGTTTGTCTCTTTTGCACCCAAGAGAATTTGCAGATTTAACAAAACACAATGAAGGTAAATATTTGCATGCAGGTGAGTTGAATTTTCTAGCTATAGCTTATAGGTAAGTATTGTTTGGTGTACAATTCCAGTAAATTGCTTACAAGATTCCTCCAGCGGCATGGCCAAATGATTTGAAAATAGACATTGCAGTCATAGAACTTCCGCAGCACCTCTCTGACTATGTGGCTGCAATGCCAGGCTGAATAAAAGTGAGCATTAGACCGGGGCAGAAGAAGTTAATTACTGTTATTGAAGATGGCCATAACTAAAACAAGACAGAAAAGGGTATGTGGTAAACAGGCCCAAGAACCATATGACCGCCTTGTTGAGCAAGATAAACAATCCTATAAAAAGAGAGATCTGCAACAACAACCAAAAAAACACAAACATATCTACAATCTTTCTAATTGTCAATTAAGGAGATATTATATACAAAAGCATCGGGACTATCGAACAGTACTCACAGACAATGCATTCTTCAAGATAGATGCACAGTTTATCACCAAATGGAGGGTCAACCCTGAAAGCGAAGCTATAGAGGGGTAACAAGAAAGCATCGGTATTAGGATCACCTGAACAACAAAGAATGTAAGGGATTTAAAAAATATGTTGTAGAGAAACCATTATTAAATTAGATAGGGTTCCAACTTAAAATAAACTGGTGAAGATTGACCACATTAAGTTAGATGACTTTCAACTTAAAATCAATTGGTGATAAGTAGATTGGTTCATATATCTTATATATTATTAAAGATCATTTCCAACTACCGATGTGGGATATGTGTCTTATCCCCATTATTACCATAAAAACCACTAGTAAAATCAGGAATACGTAGCAAAGCTTCAAGGACAGATTTACCGCGGAAAGACATATGGTTACAAGGAGTCTCAGGGTCTTCTCCATCCGGGGGTATACCATAAGTTGAAACAACAAAAACCCAAGTCCTGAAAACATTGTAACTCAGATCAAGAGGAACCTTCAAGAGGGAATATATGTGGATAGACTATCACAAACCAAATCAAAAGAATCGAAGAACTAGATACTAAACACCAAACAAATCAGGAGTGAGCTCGCTTCACAAACAAAATATAAATAAAGCATATAATTTTTAAAGGAACCACTACAGCAGACAATGTAAAGCTATATACAACATGCACCTGATATAGATAAAACTTGGCCAACATCTTGAGACGAGAAGCTCAATCCTCAATAGCATATTTTTACTCTGGCTGTTAGCGACATAAGCTATGGAGGTCTCTACTTTCACCAGTAGCAAACTCCAAATAGAAAACCTTGTTCTCATCCTCTTCATAGAACAAGAAGGTCTGACGGTTATTATGATATTGCTTGAGATGGTTGATAGCTGCTTTGTAAAAAGGAGACCAAAGCCTGATAGCAGACAGCGAGTGTAACACTTCCATAGCTCTGAGATGATTAGAATTGAACTCATGATGGCCCCATATCAGTTTGTTCTTGTCAGAAAGAACATCTGCTACAACATGTCCTATTTGTGCAGCTTTTGATCATTTTTTGTTAGCTTTTGGTCTACTAGAAGATGAGGGACCAACAGTTTTTGATTCAGCTGGAGCATTGTTTTTTTAGTAGGAGAAATTCACCTATCTATAGCATTTGTGTCTTCAACATCACCATCATCATGATCTAGATCCAAATGGTCTTCACCTTGCTGAGCAGTCCATCCTTCACCTCCACTTATGTGAACCGTTCCAAACACCTTCCCCATAAAGTCCATATTTGCTACTGGCTTTTCTTTAAGACTTCTCGATGCATGCCATTCTTGAACAACGAATACGTTTATCAAGCTGAATAAATATCAAAGATAAAATTGTATCCAGACACAAACATCACTAGACAAACGATACATTACATACAAAAAGGACTACAACTCATTGGTACTCGTTCTTCTCAAAGAGCTAGTTAAGAATGCTTTGAAGTTTGAAGAAATCATTATGGGATCAAAATCGAGACTACCTTCTATCGAAGTTAAGATAGAGGAGTGATCAAATGTCCTAGAAGGCAATCACATGGTAAACAAAAAAGGCAAAAGCTTCCAGCTACTAAAAACCTAGGTTTTACCATTCTTAAGTTTTCACTAGACAGCCAAAATTGTTGGACTTTAGAAGATAGTTTCGTCTCAAGTTAGAGAGAGAGAAGAGCTTTAGACTTACCTTACATTGCTCATTCCACCAATCTTAGTTGATAAAATTTTCTATTTGATGATGATATCTAATTGTGAAATCTTGAAAACTTCGCTTTAGTGTTGTTAACTTTTTGAGCTACGTTGAAAACCTCGTCCATGCTTCTGGATTTGAAACATTGATAACTTTACAGTCTCTTCCAAAACACATATATGTTGAGCTTCTTTCTAACGAACCTGCAAAAGAGAAAGCAACAAAAATATGACGTTATCAAGAGCCATTGCTTCTTCCTAGACATGGATTCACCATGATTCATCGGCCTCTACCCTCCTTCTCCTCAAATTCTTCAAATAATTTCTAATGCAATATTGTAAACTGGATTTTCTGGTGGATAATAAAATCTCAGCATGTGAATTGCATATAGAGCCGACATATACTTCATGTGAAATGGGAGAATTTGTAAGACAACATAAATAATCCAATAACATTTCATTTTAAAAGTGATTTGTGAGTTTTATTTGATCTGATGGTCCTCAAAACTATTTTGCCAAGTTAATCGAGGCGGTCAATTACCTAACACATAAAAACACTCCTCTTCTATTGAGATTGTGACAATTATGTCCTTTAGGGTTGGACAAATAAATTGAATCTAAAAATCCGAACATAACACAATCCAATAAAATAAATCCGAATAGATCTGAACTCAACATAAATATCCAATGAATCTTGTTTTACAATATTTCGTATTATGGATTTTACCCAAATGGATATATGAAACGCGAAAATTCAAAATCCCAAAATAATTTGTACTAAACCCCATCTCAATCTCTAATATGTATCCAAAATATATTAAAATATTATTGAGTACAAGTAATAATTATCTATTACATGAATAATTAACTCAAATATTTAGTCTAATATATATTTTTGGTAAATATTAATTTTTTTATAGTTCAACAACTGTATTTGAAGTTCAATTATGAATAAATTTACTTTTGAAGTTAAACAATGTTGTCATTCTTAAATGTTAAATATTATTTATTACGTTTATAGAGTTGCTAGCTTTTAATTTTAATTTATTTATGTTTCATTATATAAGATTCTCATATGTACGAAGCTTTAGTTTGTCATGAATCATGATACAGTAAAAATTCTATAAGCTAATAATATTGGGACTATGATATATTTTTTGATTAATAGAATTACTAATTTACAAAATCTTTTCTTTAAAAGATTTCAGATATGTTTTTCTAAAATAAAAATATTAATTTTAGTGTATGTATAAACATTAATTAGATTTTTGAAATTTGACATTTATATTAGTTTTATTGTATTATTTTATGTATATAAAATATGTTTCATAGAATTTAAATGAGATTTTAGATACAATGTTACTAAATCGCATCAAAATATATTAAATGTTAAGAAAACGTAAAAATAATTATATTGTGAATATAAAATGTTGTATACATATAAAATATTAATTTATAATTTTAATCGGACCATATATTTATATAAGATTTTCTGAAAAATTATTATTTTATTGTTTTATCGATTTGTGTTATATTTAGAACCGACCTAACTTGGGACGGAGAAATTTATTACTTTATAGTATTAATTAATTTATCGAGTATTAATTTATACAGTTTCCACTATATGTATGATGTTATCATGTATAGTTCAAGGACGAATCTCGTATGGTTGACAACCGAGTTTAACGAAGTTATATGAAGGACAAAAATATGGTTTGAGGAAACATAGACAAGTTTATTGAAAATATTGGAAATATATTAAGTTTAATCAAGTATAAATTAATATTTTGGAATCGATAACCCGATTAATATCCGAAAATAAAACTATTTAGGGTTCAACCGAATCTTGGACATGTAACTAAACTCGAACTGAACCCGACAAATTACCGAATTCGACCTAAACTTTTAAAATATCCAAATGAAGTCATGAACCCAAAAACCTATAACCCAAATGAACCGACCATATTTTGATTGAGACCCCGATTGCCCAACCCTAATGTCTTTGTCTGATTTTATCCTTAAAAACACTTTCCATTAAGCCAATCAACGCCCGGTCTAGGCTTGGGCATAGATACCAAGAACCGAAAACTGAACCAAAACCGAACCAAAAAACCAAAACCGAAACCAAATCAAAGTTCAAAAATAACTGAGCGGTTCCTATATTTCTAGAACTGAAAAAACAAAACCGAACGGAAAACCGAATAGGTACCCAAATATCTGACATACAATTGATATACCAAAAATATTAATTATGTTTAGTATTAAAATTAGCACATATTCTAAAATATTACTTATAAATCAAACTACCGGAATATTTTTTATCCAAGGTATTTAAAATTATCCGAATCACCCTAATGAACTGACTTACCCTAATTTTTTATATAAAATATTAAAATTTATCTTAATTACCTGATTTTTTATCGGAAAAACTAAGAATCCATTTTTTTACTTCGGATATGCAAAACTAATTGAAAACAAAACTAAATCGAATTGGAACTAAAATTTAGTTGTATATTAGCTAGTTCTTATGGATTTGAAACATTGATAACTTTACAGTCTCTTCCAAAACACAGACATGTTGAACTTCCTTCTAACCAACTTGCAAAAGAGAAAGCAACAAAGATATGACGTTATCAAGAGTCATCGTCTTCTTCCTAGACATGGATTCACCATGATTCATCGGCCTTTACCATCCTTCTCCTCAAATTCTTCACATAATTTATAATGTAATATTGTAAACTGAATTTGCTGGTGGATAATAAAAGTTCAGCATGTGAACTGCATATAGAACCCACATATACATCATGTGAAATGGGACAATTTGTAAGACAGCATAAATAATCCAATAACGTTTCATTTTAAAAGGGCTTTATGAGTTTTATTTGATCTCATGGTCCTCAAAACTTTTTTGCCACGTTAATCCAGACGATTAATTACCTAACACATAAAAACACACCTCTTCTATTCAGGTTGTGACAATCATGTCCTTTAGGGTTGGACAAATAAATTGAATCCAAAAATCTGAACATAACACGATCCAATAAAATAAACCCGAATAGTAACTCGACATAAATACCGAATGGATCTTGTTTTACAGTATTTCGTATTATGGATTTTACCCAAATGGATATATGAAATGCGAAAATTCAAAATCCCATAAGAATTTGTACTAAACCCCATCTCAATCTCTAATATGTATCCAAAATATATTAACATATTATTGAGTACAACTAATAATTATCTATTACATGAATAATTAACTCAAATATTTAGTCTAATATATATTTTTGGTAAATATTAATTTTATATGTTTTAACAACTGTATTTGAAATTCAATTATGAATAATTTTCCTTTTGAAGTTAAACAATGTTGTCGTTCTTAAATGTTAAATATTATTTATTACGTTTATAGAGTTGCTAGCTGTTAATTTTAATTTATTTACGTTTATTATATAAGATTCTCATATGTATGAAGCTTTAGTTTGTCATGAATCATGATAGAGTAAAAACTCTATAAACTAATAATGTTTGGACTATGATATATTTTTTTTTGATTTATAGAGTTATTAATTTACAAAATCTTTTCTTTTATAGATTTTACTATTTCAAGATATGTTTTTCTAAAATAAAAATATTAATTTTAGTGTATGAATACACATTAATTAGATTTTTTTAATTTGACATTTATATTAGTTTTACTATATTATTTTATGTATATAAAATATGTTTCATAGAATGTAAATGAGATTTTAGATATAATGTTACTAAATCTCATCAAATTATATTAAATGTTAAGAAAATATAAAAATAATTATATTGTGAATATAAAATGTTGTATAGATATAAAATTTTAATTTTTAATTTTAATGAGACCATATATTTATATAGGATTTTCTTAAAATTATTATCTTATTGTTTTATCGATTTGTGTTATTTTTAGAACCGAACTAACTTGGGACCAGAGAAATTTATTACTTTATAGTGTTAATTAATTTATAGAGTTTCTACTATATGTATGATGTTATCATGTATAGTTCAAGGAAGAGTCCCGTATGGTTGACAACCGAGTTTAACGAAGTTATTTGAAGGACAATAATATGGTTTGAGGAAGCATACACAAGTTTATTGCAAAGATTGGAAATATATTAAGTTTAATCAAGTATAAATTAATATTTTGGAATTGATAACCCGATTAATATCCGAAAATAAAACTATTTAGGGTTCAACCGAATCTTGGACATGTAACTAAACTCGAATTGAACCCGACAAAATTACCGAATCCGACCTAAACTTTTAAAATATCCAAATGAAGTCATGAACCCGAAAACCTATAACCCAAATGAACCGACCATATGTTGATTGAGACCCCGATTGCCCAACCCTAATGTCTTTGTCTGATTTTATCCTTAAAAACACTTTCCATTAAGCCAATCAACGCCCGGTCTAGGCTTGGGCATAGATACCAAGAACCGAAAACTGAACCAAAACCGAACCGAAAAACCAAAACCAAAACCAAATCAAAGTTCAAAAATAACCGAGCGGTTCCTGTATTTCTAGAACTGAAAAAACAAAACCGAACGGAGAACCGAATAGGTACCCAAATATCTGACATACAATTAATATACCAAAAATATTAATTATGTTTAGTATTAAAATTAGCAAATATTCTAAAATATTACTTATAAATCAAACTACCGGAATATTTTTTTATACAAGGTATTTAAAATTATCCGAAGCACCCTAATGAACTGACTTACCCTAATTTTTTATCCAAAATATTAAAATTTATCAGAATTACCCGATTTTTTATCCAAAATATTAATATTTATCTGAATTACCCGATTTTTTATCTGAAAAACTGAGAATCCATTTGAAAACGAAACCAAACCGAATTGGAACTAAAAATTAATTGGATATTAGCTAGTTCTTATAATTGTTATCTAAACTAAAAATCGAAATAAACGAACCAAAGCGAATTTCACAGATAACAGAATGGTTCTAATATATCTTGAACTGAAAAACTGAAAAATTAGAATATCAAATTGAAACTAAATAGAAATAAACGAACCAAAGCGAATTTCATAGATAACAGAATGATTCCAATATATCTAGAACCGAAAATCCGAAAAACCAGAATATCAAATTGGAACTAAATGGAAAACCAAACGCCCAAACTTGGACTCCGGTCATTAACTTGTACCTCTTGGTCATTGTAAAAAAAAGGATTTTATTTACCTCTCGGTCATTACATTTTCTTTCAACTGAACTTCTACACTCGTATGAATTTTTGATCGTACGTTTTAAAAAGTTTAAAACCTCTCTCACGTCTTTGTTAAATTCAATGTTAGCCGCAAGATTCAGGAAACAAGAGACGTGTCACTCTTGGATGTAGCCGAATCAGCATCCATATTTTGTTTATAATTTAAATTTATTTTGGGCTTTACTAAAACACTCGTTACATTTGCCTGAGTAAATCGAATAAATTTATCGCTCATTCTCTCCCAATCTACTTCACTCGCCAAACCTCTTTTCTTCGCCGGAACCCTAGGTCCACTCCACCAATTTGAATTTCCCGGTAAGTTTAACCTTCTTCACCACCGCTTCAAGTTTAAATTTTTTTCATGGGTTCACAAAGCTAGGTCTTTGTGATGCAACGGTTCCCTCGGATACTATTGACTCGTAGTTTGATATTGTTTTTGGTGGAGCAGTAGATGAACGTGCGATTAGGGAACATCTGAATGGAGGGAGGTAGCGTTTCTATACACTCTTCTTGTTTCGGTACTTTTGAGTTGAATCACTCACTCAGACTTGACTTCATCTCTTTCACGACTTTGGTTAAGCTTTTCTTTCGTAATTTGATTTACACATGTCTTCTGTTTCAGGAATAAACCCATGGATTATGATGACAATGACTTTCAAAACCAGAATCTCCATTTAGCTGGTGAATCTAACAATAAGTTTCCTCCAGTGTCTCTTCCAGGCTTTGATTTTGACGACACACATCTGAGGTTTGGTAGTTTAGTTGAAACTGAAGGGTTTCTTGGTATTGAGGGTAACGAGGATAGTAATTGGATTGAGGATTTCTCTCGTGGAAGTAGTTGTGGTGTAGTGTTTAGCTCTGCTGCAACGGAGTCTTGTGCCATTTCTAGGCATAATAATGTTTGGTCTGAGGCTACATCGTCGGAATCTGTTGAAATGCTTTTGAATTCCGTTGGACAGGAGGAAATCATTGTAAGAGAGAAATCTGGTACTTCGGATGAGCTAGGCTGCACAATGGAACAATTGGAGCCTGGTCAGACAAACCAAGAGAATATTCTTTCCAAAGAGGAAATAGCAAACGTACAACCCAACCCATCTGTGGATGATACTCCTGGAGACTCCTCGAGAGATGCTGGACAGGAACAGGTCCCGGTGAAAGATGACTCACCAACTGTTGTGGAAGAGTCCTCCATGGAGGAAGATAATGCCATTTTGGCTTCAAATACAGCGGCTGTAGAGGATGTGGATACTGCTTGTCATGATAAGATAGGGACTGAGAGAACGGATAGTCTTCTTCATCAAATCGTTGCGGAAGAGGCATCCTTGGAGGAAAAGAACGCTGATGTAGCTTTAA
This sequence comes from Moricandia arvensis, assembly GCA_905132765.1. NCBI lineage: Eukaryota > Viridiplantae > Streptophyta > Magnoliopsida > Brassicales > Brassicaceae > Moricandia > Moricandia arvensis. The sequence goes on from CAJHQP010001088.1 coordinate 81,905, forward strand.
ATTCTGCGTTTGTAGAGGATGTGAGTTCTACTGAGCATGCTAAGATTGGAACTGAGACGACTGTAAGTCTTCTTGACCAAACCGTTGCAGAAGAGGCATATATGGAGGGAAAGAATGTTGTTTTAGCTGATGTGAATTCTGCTGGTCATGATACCATAGGAACTGAGACGACTGATAATGTTCATGGCCAAACCGTTACGGAAGAGGCATCCATGGAGGAAAAGAACACCGATGTAGCTTTAAATACGGTGACTGTAGAGGATGTGAATTCTACTGGTCATGATAAGATAGGAACTGAGACAACTGATAGTGTTCTTCACCAAACTGTTGCGGAAGAGGCATCCTTGGAGGAAAAGAACGCTGATGTAGCTTTAAATTCTGCGTTTGTAGAGGATGTGAGTTCTACTGAGCATGCTAAGATTGGAACTGAGACGTCTGTAAGTCTTCTTGACCAAACCGTTGCAGAAGAGGCATCTATGGAGGGAAAGAATGTTGTTTTAGCTGATGTGAATTCTGCTGGTCATGATACCATAGGAACTGAGACGACTGATAATGTTCATGACCAAACCGTTACGGAAGAGGCATCCATGGAGGAAAACAGTGTCGTTTTAGCTTCAGATACCGCGACTGTAGAGGCTGTGGATACTGGTGGTCATGGTAAGATAAGAACTGAGACTACTGATAGACTTCTTGACCGAACAGAAGACGAAGCGAACACAGAAACAATGATGGAAATTGATTGTAGCGACGCAACTGTACAGACTGGCGCTCCTGCTAGTGCTGAGTTGAATAATCAGACCACTTTGCTTCCAGTGATTTTCAGTGATGAAAGTGATATCAGCGACCACACTGCTAAGTCTGATTTGAAGGATATGGAGTTATCTGATGTCTCGGTACTAGAAAGAGGGAACCAAGCTCTCTCTGCTCCTGAGGTAGGGGAACCAGACGTTTCAGGGACCCAATGCCAAGATCTTCCTGTCAGCGGTGCGCATACTAGCGCAACTGTTGAAGCATCTTTGGAGCTCACTGGGGTATTAACAAATCTAACAAGCAGTGAACATGAATTTACTTCTCAGTCTGAGACACAAACAGAGATACTTCGAGTTGAGACTTCAGAAAGTTTTAATGTTTCACAAATGAACTCAGTGTTTGAATCCGCAGAAGGTGATGTGTCTAAGAAGGGTGACAATAAGGAAGGTAGTGCTCGCATATCTTATCTCAAACAAAACTTGGAATTGGCTGTCAATGCAAATGATAGAGATCAGGATGCCAAGAGCTCTCAAGTATTATCCGAAACCGTTGTGTCCGAGTCTGTTGGTTATGTTTCAAGAGAATCTGCATCCAAGCCGGTGGAGTCAGAATCTCAGTCGGACACCATTCCAGTAGACAAGTCAGGTAATTAAATTTTCTCATTCTTTTTTGATATATACTTTCATACTCTTGGTTCTGCATTTTTCTTCTTTTTTTTTTGGGTTTAGCATACTGCCACTAATTGCATACAACTGATATATCATAGTTACTTATTAATACCCTTAAACCCTCTACATGTGTGCTTATACATTGTTTTCTCAGGGACGATGACTGACGGTAAAGAATGTGAAGCATTTCCTCTCAATCCTGAAGAATCTCAACATCTAAGCCAAGATGGAGCACCTGCTGTCAGTCTTACATCTTCAATAGATTTACATATGGTGAATACATCATCTGAGGCTAATGAGGAAGTCAGTTTCTCTGTAATCGAGAAGGTTTCATCTGGCGAACCTGAAAATTGTCCAATTGTTCCACCTGTGGAAGCAAGTAGTTCAGGGAGTCCTATTGTACAACAACCTAGGAAGCATACTGAAAATACTCAGGAAAGTACACAATTTGTTGAAGGCTGTCCTGCCTCTGAAGGGTCAAAGGACGCAGTAGACATTGATGTTGCCGGACAAGTTTTGCCTCAGCAGTGTGAGGAAACAATTATAGAAGAAAATCTAAAAGAAGTTGTAAACGTCCCTGGTAATGTTTTTATTTGCCACAGTATTTGCACTGCTCTTTTCTTTTTATATTGCTGTTCCGTAAAGACCTTACCATATTTGCTTACCTTTTTTGATGGTCTCTTTTTGTTTTGCGTTTTTCTCAGAGACTCAGTCAGTTCTGGTCAAGGATGCCGTAAATGAAGCTGGGGCAGATTGCGGGGAAGAGCATAAGACTGCTGCATCCGGTGGGATTATGACATCTGCGACTCCTGTTTCATACTCCACAGGTGAGTTTGTATGATCATGTAGTATCAAGAAACTGTTCTTTCAGACAGTCTCTTCTGATTTTTTTAGAATTGTTCATTAAAAAGATACATATTAGGTGTGTGAATACTTGTGAATTTCCACGAAAGGAACAATAATCCGTGTAAACTTTAAATAAACGAATCTGTCTGTTGAAGAAACTTATGACTAAGTCTTACCGGTTCTTGGAACGACCAATGTATTTCTTTTACTAGACTCGTCCAGTTAATTCTATGTACTCATTGGAAATATATACCTGTCCTTGCGGATATTGCAGGTGCTGTAATCGAAGTAGGGGAGTCCTGTGCTTCTACAAGTTCTGAGCCTTTTGTAAAGTCCCACATTACTGGAACTGAAAACGCTGTTACAAATTTAGGGACTCCTGTTATTTCTTCCCCAGCACTTAAGACGACCGAACTTCAATTTAATAAGACCGAGACAAACAGTGTCAAAAAGCCAGAGTATCAGAACATGATGTCTACCGAATCTCCGTTCTTGAATAGAAACGCGACCTTCAGCAGTGGGCTGAACTTGACTTCCGATCCAAGGAAAGCAGTGGAACTTTCCAAAGCTACCCTTGTCTCTCCGGTACGTCCGATTTATATCTAAACATAGTTTCATCAGTAGACAAAGCGAATGCTGTGACATTATGTTGTTATCATCCTTACGTAGCATATGCTTTTGTTTATCTAGATTATGGTGGGATCTCCCTCAAAATCTACCTTAGAGAAAACAGCTGTAAAGTCTTCGAAAACAAAATCTGAGCGTAAACCTAGGCGAACACCTAAATCTGCAGGAAAAGAGACTTCCAGAAAAGGAAATAGTGTAAAGGGGGCTACACCTTTTCAACATTTTCAGAGTGCAGGCAAAGCCAATGCTGTTATTCAGAGTTCTGCTTCTTCTATTCAAATCACACAATCTAGTGAGAAGAAGCAAAGTCTTCAGACCCCTGTTCTTAATTCGTTCGGGGCCCTTTCAGCCCCCACGGCTAGTCCACCGAATCTGAATTCTTCTTCTCTCTCAAGCATTTTGCATCGACCTTTCACTGACTTGCAACAAGTGCAACTACGTGCTCAGATTTTTGTTTATGGGGGTCTGATGTAAGTTCTATGTTACTCTGTAGGCGCTATTAAGTTTTGTGGAGTCAGTGAGACTCAGTAGCGATCTCATTCAAAGTTCTTGCACATCTTACTGTCTTACAAAAGTTTAATTGTTTTTTTTTCTCCCGTAACAGCCAAGGGACAGCACCCGATGAAGCTTATATGATATCTGCATTTGGTGGTGCAGGTAATATTGTTACTTTTTTAGCCTATTGTATTGCCCATTTTTGAGACAAAGCATGTTCACTCTGCACTTCTCTAGATGGTGGGAGAGGCAGTTGGGAGAAAGCATGGCGTGCTTGTGCTGTAAGGGCTCAGAAAATGCGTGTTTCTAGTCCTGAAACGCCATTGCAATCACGTGCAGGTTTCTAGTTTGATTTATTCTGCATTTCTAGCTCTTATGTCTGCTTATAAATTAACTTTCAGCGCTGCTGTTTTCATTCCGTATCTAAATACCTGAAACTACATTTCCAGGGAAGACAGAGACCCCGTCAATGAGTCACACCAGTAGCAAAGTGAGTTCAGCGACACAACCCATAATTCCACTCTCATCACCTTTATGGAGTTTGTCAACTCCCCTCGAAACCTTACAGTCAAGAAGCATTCAGAGAGGTTCAGCTGCTGCACCACTGCCTTCTTCATCGCATGCTCATCAAGCTGCACCAGTTACGAATATTGGACATAATACGGCTTGGATGTCCCCTCTCCCTTACCCCAACACTTGGCTTGCTTCTCCGCAGACCAGTGGGTTCGATGTTGGTTCTCGTTTCCCCGTTTTCCCGATCACCGAATCTGTAAAATTGACACCCACAAAAGAATCGTCCTTGCCTTACTCTGGCGGTAAGCATGTTCTGAGTGGAACTTCTGGCAATCTTTTCAAAGGGACACAAACACTTGAGCCAGCCAGTACAATTATAGCACCTGCTCAACATTCCACTGGGACGAAATCAAGGAAACGGAAGAAAATGCCAGTCTCTATGGAGCCTGATCCAAGCATTTTGAATTCACTGCAGCAGACAGATGTCGTTGTCTCACCTATTGTTTCTATATCAACACCTGTACCTATTACAGCTGCTCCTGGTAGTCTGTCTTCTAACGCAGGCACCCTACCCAGTGTTGATTCCATCTCTGCAGTCCCTATGAACCTAGTATCTGCGTTCCCCGGGAAGAAAATGAAATCATCTTTGCAATGCCCAATTTTTGGTGGTAACCTTGTATCTGAAGTAAAGCAGAGATCTGTGTTGCCGGCAGATACCATTGATAAACTTAATGAGGCTACGATGCATGCAGAGGATGCTTCTGCTCTTGCTACTGCAGCCATTAGTCACAGCGAATATGTATGGAAGCAGATAGAGCAACAAAGGCATGCTGGCCTCCAGCCAGAAACTCAAGGCAGATTAACTTCCGCTGCTGTTGCCATAGCTGCTGCTGCTGCAGTGGCAAAGGCTGCAGCTGCTGCCGCTAATGTCGCAGCTAATGCGGCATTTCAGGCAAAATTAATGGCTGAAGAAGCATCCCTTCCAAGTGTTTCTTATCAGGGTAATGAACTCCATAAGTCAAATGATGTAATAACACAAGGCCAGGGTACCCCTGCTTCTGTCTATAAGGGTAAAGGTGCAGTGGTCAGCTCCAGTCCGTTCCTTAGTGCTGCGAGAGATGCGGCTAAGAAGAGGGTCGAGGCTGCCACAGCGGCCTCCAAACAAGCTGAAAATATGGATTCCATTGTTAAGGCAGCAGAACTGGCATCAGAGGCGGTTTCACAAGCTGGAATACTTGTTTCAATGGGTCATCCTCCGTCGCTCAATAGGCTGGTGGAGGTGGGTCCAAGTAATTACTGGAGGCAGGCTCAAGAATCTAAGGAAGTCCAGCCCTGTAAAGTGGGTGTATTAGAAAAAGAAACTGTGACTACTAGTGATAGAGCTTTTGCTAGTCCCAGCACTGCGCATGCTGAGTTGGGTGGCTCTGTGAGAACAGCAGATGGTCTATCCGGTCTAGTTTCTGCCACTGGAAAGAAAGAAACTGGACAGAAGGGTCATAAAAGTGCAGACTTGGCTAAACACACTGCTGTAGTTTTCGATGCAGAAGTTGGGTCAAAATCTTCGATTGACACCCAGACTGAAAGTGAGCAGATTATAAAAACAACAAACGATGAATGCATCAAGGAAGGTTCTCATGTAGAGGTTTGTGCTATGTTTGCATATATACACTTTCTACTGCAAAATGCTCGCTGCTGGTTGTGTTTCTTTTTGTAATGGAGATAAATTTGCCCTATGTAGGTTTTCAAGGAAGGACCTGACTTAAGAACTGCATGGTACTCTGCCAATGTATTGAGCTTAGAGGATGGGAAAGCTTACGTGCTATTCAATGACCTTTCTGTAGAACAAGGTTATTACTTTGCCACATAATTTTCTTTGTGTTGTCCTTACAGTGATCTGTGTTTGGTAGTTCAATGGCTTGACAAGCTAGCGACCCCTTTAATCGTTCTTTCTCATTTTACTTTACATATTGCTCCAAGTATATGATAGATATGTAACCGTATATTGTCTCCCACTTTCCATTTTTAGTTGATCTTATTATTTATCTTTTATCAGGAACAGATAAGCTGAAGGAGTGGGTAGCCCTCAAAGGTGTAGGTGATGAGGCCCCGAAAATAAGAACTGCTCGTTCTGTTACTGCCCTGCCATATGAAGGAACCAGGAAGAGACGTAGAGCTGCCATTGGGGATCCTGTTTGGAAAATTGGGGATAGGGTAGACTCGTGGGTACATGATAGGTAACTACAATCTCTTTTGCCTGCTGTTTAATGCGAGCCCCTAAATGAGCCCCAAACACAAAATCTGTTAATCATTATCAGTTTTTCGTTTTTTTTTTTGTGAAATCCTCTTCATTCCACTAACTTTGGAAGCTTTATCAAAATGTGTTTTGTTCTCCGTCAGTTGGTTGGAGGGTGTTATCACGGAGAAGAACAAAAAAGATGAGAATACAGTGACTGTGCATTTTCCAGGTTCGTAAAGACGTGTGATGAAGATATTTCATTTTCATGCTCTAAACTGCTTGTCTGTATCAGTTTGCTCAGAAATTTCTTTTTCCTTTTGGCAGCACAAGGAGAGACGTTGATGATCAAAGCTTGGAATCTTCGTCCTTCTCTTGAATGGAAAGATGGAAAGTGGATTGAATGTTCTACTTCAGGAGAAAAAATCAGCTCGTCACATGAGGTACTATGACCCTTTTGTGGAGCTAAATGGATCTCTTTTGGATGCTTTGGCTATTTTGAAAGACAAAATTTTGAATTGCAGGGTGATACTCCAAAGGAGAAGCGGCCTAGACTAGGAGCTCCCGCTTCTGTGGCTGATGGAAAAGACACGCAAATGAAGATTGTTGATGATCCGGATTTAGGTAAACCGCCTCAGACTGGTGTTCTTGATATCGGTGTTTCAGAGACTACATTTAACATCGGGACGAGTACCAGAGAGGAGGGCAATCCTGTTCCACTCCGAATGAAGAGAACCGGTTTGCAAACGCAGGGAGCAAAAGTGATTTATGGTGTCCCTAAACCTGGAAAGAAAAGGAAGTTCATGGACGTGAGCAAACACTACGTTTCAGAGGCGAGCAATAAAACACGGGAACGGAAGGAACCAGCTAAGCCTGTGAAACCAGTTGTGCCCCAAAATCCAGGACCAGGGAGCTGGAGACTGCCTTCTAAACCGAGAGAGAAACAGACAACAACGTCGAAGCCCAAGACTTTCAAACCTGCGCCCAAGACCAAAGAGAAACCGGTTGCTGCCTCTAGGATAATCCCCCGCAAGGACTCGCGTAATACAACAGCCTCAAAGATGGAATCTGAAGATGTTGTTGGACAGAGTGGAGAGAACAAAGATCCTGCATCTGGAACAACTTCATTTTCCCAAGGCCAAGATAGTTCCTCCTCGAGCACTACTGGTAAAGGGAAAGTGGCTCCTACGGCAGGGAGGTTATCTAAGATTGAAGAGGGTAAGACGTTGGCTGATAATTCTTCAAAAGCATCTGATGGAATGGAACCACGTAGATCTGTCCGCAGGATTCAGCCAACTTCCAGAGTAAGTTTACAGACAGGATATTACATTAATTTCTATATGGCAATCGCTTAATGTAATCCTGATTTACTTTTGAATTTATGCGCGTTGCTCTCCAGCTACTTGAAGGTCTGCAATCATCGATGATAACCTCGAAGATTCCTTCCATGTCACACAGCAGAAGTCACCAAAGTCGAAGCAAGAAGTAACCGTAGAGGTGACTTTATTGTGCCCAGTAGTAAAATGACTTGGAGGCAACTATGTTGAGCTAAGACTATAGATTTTGTTTGGCAGGCAAGTGGATGATGGAAGGAGCAAAAGCGAAGTGCACATATAAACCTAAGTAGAAGAAGAAAGAGGCAGTCACTGCTGCTGTTAGGTTGTCCTAAATTTAATTTCAAGCTCAGAGAAAAATATTTTCGTTGTTGGTTAGGGGAGAGATGATATGTTATTGTAGGTGTGCTTTTGATTTCTATCTCAGTCTGTGTGAAGAAGAAGAAGAAGTATATTCGTGACATTGTTGTAGGAACAAAACAACAGTTTTATTATTGCCAAGTATCATCATCTTCCCTGACTCCATTTCAATACATTTGTTTCACATTTATTTAAGATCGTGATCATACAGCTGAATTATTACACAGTTGTGATATTTGATTAGTTTTATTGCAATACAAGAAGCTGTTACAAGAATGAATCATCATCATCATATCATCAACCAGTTGAAGCTTTCTCGTTCTTCATGATCATATGGAAGGATTTGACTTTGTCTTCCTCTACGATCTCTCTGAGAACATCGTCTTCAATCTTTTCAGCTTGCCACTGAGACGGGTCCTCCACGAATTCTTCGCTGAAAATCATACTTGAGACCCACTCTTTCCACGTCGTCCTCCTGTATTTGTCTTCCTCAAGTGTTCCTCTGGACAAGAGCTGGTAAACGTACACCACTTTCTGCTGTCCTGGTCTGAATGCCCGTGCGATTGCTTGCTTTGTCTTGGAAGGATTCCACTCCGAGTCAAGCATGATCACCCTCGAAGCAGCGGTTAGACTGATCCCTTCTGCACAGGCTGTGATGGAAGCCAGCAGAACACGAGAAGGACCTCCATGTTCTTCGAATTTGTCTATCACTCTTCCTCTGTCAAACAGCTCAAGATCCCCTGTTAAAGTAAGGATCTCTCTCCCTCTCTTCCACCTGAAAACATTCTCAAACAGCTCAAGAAACAGGCGAATCGGCGCAATGTTGTGGCAGAAGATGAGGATTTTCTCCCTCTTGACCACCCTAAACACGAGGTTGAGCACAAACATGACTTTGGATCCTTTCTTGGCGTCATGCTTGAGCTTCTCAATCTCAAAAAGCTCCTCAGGGTTGAAGAACTTGGCACAACATGTGGAGGTTTTGACCAGCCAAGGATGGATAGCTGCTAAGGTTATGAGTAGCTCCAGCTCGAGGGGATAACCAGGGTAAGTGGACATTATTGTCTGAAGTTTGGTAAGAGTCTTGTGCTGTAAATCTGTGGAGTTCATCAACAATGTGTAGATCTGCAAACCAGGAAGAACATCACCACTTCCGCTTCCACTTCCTTCATAATTATCAATGAAACCGCTCGTCATGTTCCTCAACATGTTAAGACCTTGTAAGCGCTCATCTCCAACTTTTGTGTCAATCTTCTTGGCTATAATGTCAAGGAAGAACTTCCTCGCTCTGTTTTCAATCAAGTGAGGCGCCTTTTGAACAGTTTGGTTGGTATTGAACTTCTGGTCCAACTCCATCAGAACCTCATGAATAAACTTGGGTCTAGCCAAACACAAAGTGTTGAAGTACTCGCAGAAGTTGTTCTGAAACAGTGTACCAGAAAGCAAAATCCTCAAGTCAGTATCAACTTTCATCAAAGCCTTGCGTAATCTCGACTTGGTACTCCTCGGGTTGTGTCCCTCGTCTAGAACCAGAAGCCCTGGAGATTCTCTCAGTACCTTAGCCATGTACTTCCTATGAGCAAACTTGGAATCTTCTCTCATCAATGTTAGAAACGAAGTGTAACCCATTACAAGAACACTAGGCTGCGCATGCCACTTCTGAATCTTGTCTAAACAGTCGATAACATGACTAACATCTTGGCTCGGTTTTGGAATCCCCTTGAACTGAATCTTGTTCTCTTTGGCTACACAGTAAGTTCTACGGCCATGGATCAAGTGAACCGGGACTGGAATCTCCCATTTGATGAACTCCTTGTACCATGTGTACAATGTTGTTTTAGGAGCAAGAACTAAAGGCCTCTTCCCAGGGAATATCTTCAGGTAGCTTGCAAGAAAAGCTATGATCAGAAATGTTTTGCCTGCTCCAGGGGTATGAGAAACCACGCAGCCACCTATCTTATCTGAACTCGGATCCATCATCGAAGGAACCACTGACCCGGCTAGGTTTCTCCAGAGAAACTCAAAAGCTTTTTTCTGGTGCATGTGAAGTTTTCTCTTAAGCTGTGGTATTAGTGACCAAACGTTCTCACTTTCTTCTCCTGAGGGAACCTCTTCTGAGGTAGTCACAGGCATAGTGAAACTGCGGCTCTCATCTCCATCTTGTTTCACCATAGTGTCAATGTCTTCTTCGTTGATATGCTTAGCCTCTGTAGTCCATTTCTTTTGTCGCGCCTGTCGATAAAATGTACATGATTATAAGTAGAACACTACTAGTTTCAAAACATGCATCTTCACTACTTACAAAAGGTGCAGAAACATCTCTTATCTCCGATCCTACATGACCACATAATCTGCAACACATTCCTATCTCTTCATTCAATTCATAATCATGTTCACAACCACTTGTTGCTTTCTGGAACGCCTCATTATCCACTCTCACCTGAAATTTTCAATATCAAATATCAAAGGAGTTTAAAAGGCAGGTTTGTTCGAAGAAGCATTACCTCACTGTCATCAAGAATGTAAGAAGAAGCCATACATAGTTCCATCTCCCTCCATAACATCTCATTCTCTGACGTCTCTCCCTCACTATCATCATCATCATCATCATCACTTGAATTGTCTTCAGCTTCCATTGTAGTGCTTGTGGGGTTCTTTAACGTTTCCCATTGCTCAACAACACTGTTTGCTTCCTTCTTGGCTGCAATTGTGGAGTCAATATTACTCATGTATGATTCTATCAGCTTGTTATAAGCACCTGCACTCAATGTTCTCTTCTTAAATATCTGCGGTTCATCAGAATGTCCTGTTTTCCCATAACCAGACCTTACTCGGGAGTGTGATCCTTTTCTTTTGTGGACCATAGACTTCCCCATGTTGTCAATCCAACCCAAGTCAGATTCCATCTCATCCATTTCACACAACTTTTTCTTCCCATATTTAGAAGGTTTACTACGATACCTATCCATCTCATCTATCAAATTACTTCCCGAGAATCCACATAAACTGTTTGCATTGAAACCAAACTGCTCCAATGGTATAGGGTCAAACACTGGAGTGAAGGGAATAACTGAGAGCTCATGACTTCGACCACTTCCATCTCTTTTCATCTTCATCTTCATCTTCTTCTTCTTCCTCGCTGTTTTGTCTACCAAAACAATCTCACTTTCCTTACCCTTACTAAACCCATTTCTGCTGCTCTTTTTCCCAAAGAAGTGTGATAAAGGTAAGTACAAATCATCATCTGTATCTCTATCATCGTTACTATCTTCATCATCTTCATCATCATCAGTCCATGTGCTATACCTATATGGCATCAGCCTTACCCATCCATCCTTTGAATCTGGCTGAACCCCAGAGAAACCATATCGATCAGGCCTCATGTTTCTTCTCTTGGACCGACGCAGCTCCATCACCTCCTCCTCTTCACTTTCCTCCTCTTGTACATGAACATAATCTAGAGTAAGAGTATCCTCCTCGTCTGGACTAAATATAACCACCTTTGACATGTAAACTCCATCTTCCACCGTTATATTCATTGCACTCAAAGAAGAACTACTAGTCTCTTCATCATTCACAATCAGATAAACCATCTTCCCTTGAACTGTTTTGATATGGAACACAATGCTTTTCAAGACTGATGTAACAAGAAGCCAAGAAATATCAGACATGAACTTGCCGAGTGTAAGCCTTGTGTTCACCAGTGAAGCACTGTCCTCGGAGTATCTCCATCTGTAGAACCGGTCCAAGCTTTGTTCCTTGGGAAACTTCTGGAGAATGGAGATTTGGTTCAGTCCCATGAGCACAGAAGCTCTATTCATCCTATGCTTCTCCGAACTAATGCAGCCTTGGTCTATATAGATGCTGACGTAGAACTCACATAAGCACTCAGGTTCATGAGGCTTCCTCTCTATAGATACAATCTTTGCATCAACCCAAACCTACACCACACACACAGAATCTCACAACAAGAAAAAACAAACTGCACATAGTTTCAAGAGAGAAGTAAATGTATATATACCGGCTCCAAGTCATGCTCTGGAGTCACTTCATCTTTCTGATAGAGAACACAAACATCAACACCGTGTCGTAGAAAAGTTGTACAGTCGACAGTAGTGGCCTTTCTTGATCTAAGACGAAGCTTTTGAAAAGGCTTTACATCATCCAGTACATGCCCGTTCTCAAAAAGTCGCATGGTCATCGATCCACTCTCCACTCTTAAGTACTCCACGGCCTTCCATGTCCCTGAACAGAACACCTCGAAAGCTGCCACAAACAGACAGATAATCACCTAAACGCAAAACATTATAGGTAATAGATGAAAACATTGCATCTTCTTGTAAAGCACTTACGACATGGATCAAACGTATGGTTCAACTGATAGTTACGCTTTCTCTTCATCTTTGAAGACACAAACGATCTGTAACAAATAAATAGAACAGTCAAAATATGAAACTCTCATTAGATGAAACATATAAAGGTTACCAGAAACAATCAGAGAATCTACCAATATTCATCTACAATGATGAAACGAATTGCATCTATGACAAGATGCAACATATATATATATATATATATATATATATATATATATATATAGTTTCATCATGACAAAAAGCATCAAACTTTATATTGAAGTATCAGACAAACACCAAAGATCTTTCAGGGAACAGAGAAAGAAACAGAACATATAATATTATGAGCTTGAAACATGATATCATTATTTGTATATGTGGACATAAACCAACTTGTATTGTTATGGTTTCTGGAAAGAGACAAACAAAGGATCATCATGTACGGAACAGACAAAACCCGAGATTGAGAAAAAGAGAAAACACAAAGTCATCATCATGATGCACAGAATCAACCAATCACCACCTTGTGTGAGTGAAGTGAAACAAGTTTGTGTGATTGACCAGAAGGGGAAATTAGATTATAGAAAATGATCAAAATCGAAAAGGACGGCGAAGAATACAATACCACACACACACTCTCTCTCTTAGAATCTTGGGCAGTGTGTAACTTTTTCTCTCTCTCTTTTTGCATGAATTTGCGCAGAATCGATATAAAGTGGTGAGAGATAAAAAAAGGTGAGACAGAAAGCGACTGAAGAGAAGAGTTTTATGTAAGGACCGGTGGTAAAATTGTCATTTCACAAACCTTCTTTTTGGGAAATAAAACCCCTTTGACTATAATATTAGATTTTCTTTCTAGATTGGTAGACATTTCCTTATAAGTAGATTTTCTTTCTAGCTTGGTAAAAGAAGAGCAGCTGCCTAATGAATGTGAATTTTAATATTTACCTTTTTACACTTTAAAATTAGAGACAATTTGACTACATATGTACATCAAGAATTAATATTAAGTAAATACTCTCATATGCTTAAAACTTCATACCACTGTAACATTTGTTGCTTGAACTTTCAATATTGTCTTTACTTTCATCTCATCGTCGTTCTCTTACTTCATTTGTTCATTCTTTATGTTTATCCTCATATTCATTCAAAATGTTTTTGAACGAATCTCACTCTCTTTTACCTTATTGATTATTACTTTCCAATTTTGTTTGTTTTTTTCTTCTTCTTGTTTCTCAAAACCAAATACACAAACTTAAATCATAAATTTATCAAGACGTTAAAAAAATTTCACGGCCAATTTTCTCTGCTTCACCAAAGAAATTTACCGACCTCGGATCTGATATTTTTGGATACAACAAAAGGGTTAAGAGAGAGACAACATAGCAATGAAATCATATCAATGAAAGTTGTTCATTAGCGGGATTTCATTGCATATCAACGAGAATCTTCTCAAAGAGCACTTCAAAGAGATTTTGCATGTGACAGTGATGCGAGAGAAAGCTATATGTCGAATCACTCAATAGCCTTCGTCGGCTCCTTTTTTGGCATCAACCATAGCCAACCTCCTCCTCATCTCATCATTGCCACCATCTCCCAATTTATTAATCTTCCCATTAGGCTTGTGCAGTTGATGAATTATGAGTTATGATTATCTCAGCAATTCCAGAATGTACAACTAATTTTAATTTATATATTATATAAATTTTTAGTGAATAATTTGTTTATTAGTGTTGAGAACACACTCGACCACACGCTTTAAGTTCGTTCGTTCGGTATGTTTGTTAAATCGCACCATATAGAAACACACTTCTGCTCAAATCTGAGCTCCTTCAGTAATCCCTTGATCCAAATGCTCTCTTTTACAACTTCAGACAATGAGATATACTCAACTTCAGTTGTCGATAGAGCCACCACATGCTGAAAATTCAACCTCCCGCTAACAATGTTTCCTCCTACCTTGAATACATATCCATAAATCGATCTTCTTCTGTCCAAATCAGCTGCATAATCAGAATCACAGAAACCTTCAACTGAAAACTCATTTCCCTTTGTATAAGTTAGACATAATTGAGACGCTCATTTGATGTATCTCAATAACCACTTCACAATTTTCAAATGTAGGTCCCCATGTCTACTCATAAACCTAATTACCAGACCAACTCCATACGCTAAGTCAGGTCGCGATCCCACCATAGCGTACATGATGCTTCCTACAACACTTGAGTACGAAACTCTGTTTGTGTCTAACACCTCAGAATCAGCTTCCACGGAACACAACTTGAAATGTGCTCCAATAGGTGTATTCACCTTCTTTGATTTCTGCCATATTGACGTTTCGTAGAACCTTCTGTAAATATTCTAACTGAGACAACTTCAATATCCATTTCTCTCTGTCTCGGAATATATCCATACCAAGAATTCTTCTAGCATTCTCCAAATCTTTCATCTCAAACTGAGAGCTTAGTAAACTCTTTAACTTCGAAATCTCATGCATCTCCTTGGCTGCTAATAACATATCATCCACGTACAATAGAAGGTACACATAGTTGTTATTAGAAACCTCCTTCACGTAGACACACTGATCTTGCTCACTTCTAACAAAACCTTGATCCAACATAAACTTGTCGAACCGATTATTCCACTGTCTTGGAGATTGTTTCAATCCACAGAGGGATTTCTTGAGCAAACAAACTTTCCCAGCTCTACCTACTTCAAAACCTTTAGGCTGATAAATGTCTTCTTCCAGGTTTCCATGAAGAAAGGCTGTTTTAACATATATCTGTTCAAGCTCCAAATCAGCATGAACAACTAATGACAGCATGATTCGAATTGAGATATGCTTCACTACAGGTGAGAACACTTCTTGATAATCAATTCCTTCCAATTGAGCATACCCTTTAGCCACTAATCTTGCCTTGTGCCTCTTTGGCTCAACTCCCATAATTCATGGTTTCAATTTGAATAACCATTTACTCCCAGTAACCTTTACTCCTTCAGGTTTATCAACTATCTCCCAAGTCTTGTTCTTGTCCAGAGACGTCATCTCTTCACCAGAAACGGTATTCCGGAGCTTCTTATCTTTGCAACTCATGGCCTCATAATAGTCTCTAGGTTCCTCAACCTCTACTAACTCTTCTGCTGCAGCAGGGGCAAAAGCCACTTCAGATTCTTCTGTGAAGTTCAAGGGACGAGTGACATCCGTGTATCTTGTAGGTGGAACAATAATACTCTTTTGTCTATCCCTTGCGAGTTGGTAATTCATCAAACCACCACTCGAGTTTTCTGTATCAACTTCACTGTCACTTTATGTTTCTGTTTGACCGTCAAAGTCAGCTTGAACAGATCCAGGTTCTCCACCTACTTCATAACCCATTGAGTTAGTTATTGCAGGCTCTCCTTCTTCATGTGGTATTTCCGTGATAACCTTAGCTTTTCCACTATCTAAGTCATCCTTCATCAATGGATTCTTTGTTTGTTTCCAACATGTCTTTATTCATCACATGTTCTCTGAACAAAGCATTTCGGCTTATCACACACTTCTTCTGATCCAATAACCAGACCTTGTAGCCTTTCACACCTGGTGGGTATCCTATAAATACTCCTTTCAATGCCCTTGGCTTCAACTTTCCTTGATCAACATGTATAGACAATCGATCCAAACGTTCTTAAGTGTTTGTATCCAGGCTTCTTCTTAAGCCAAACTTCTTCAGGAATGTTGTTGTCAATCGCAGACGGTGTTCTGCTGATCAGATAAGCTATTGTAGCTGCAGCTTCCGCCCATAAGCTTTCACTTAAACCAGATTGGTTTAACATACATCAAATCTTCTCCATAATTGTTCGATTCATACGCTCAGCAACGCCATTTTGTTGTGGCGTATAACTATACGTACAATGCCTCTAAATTCCATTTTTCTTGCAGAATGTATCGAACTCCAATTTACAAAACTCCAGACCATTGTCTGTCCTCAGACACTTTACCTTCTGATTCACTTGATTCTCAACCAGAATCTTCCATTCACAGAAACTTGTGAAAGCTTCATCTTTAGTCTTCAAGAAGTATAGACAAACCTTACGTGAGCAGCATCGATGATTGACAAGAAGTATTG
The DNA here is from genome assembly GCA_905132765.1 of Moricandia arvensis. Classification (NCBI taxonomy): domain Eukaryota; kingdom Viridiplantae; phylum Streptophyta; class Magnoliopsida; order Brassicales; family Brassicaceae; genus Moricandia; species Moricandia arvensis. The sequence goes on from CAJHQP010001088.1 coordinate 98,192, forward strand.
CTTCTTTGATAAGGAAGGATGCACGTTTGAAGACCCCCAAAGTTCAGCGTGTACATACCCAAGTACCTTATCCATGTCATGTTTTCCGAGTGAGAAGCTTACACGCTTTGTCTTTCCCATCACACAATCTTCACAAAAATCAGGAGTATCAATCTCCTTATTCGCTAGTATGTTTTTGCTAACCAAGATCCTTAGATCTTTCTCACTCATGTGGCCTAATCTGTTGTGCTACAAACCAGTGATGTCGCTTTTCGGTTTCGTAACTTCTGTATGGTGAACTTCGTTTGTCACAGTCTCACCCTCAAGGATATACAAAACGTGTATCAGTTTTCCTCTCAACCTCAGCCTTCTATTCTTGTGAAACGTGAGCTTACCATCTCTACCACTGTGATGGAACCCGAGTTTATCAAGTGTTCCTGTTGATATCAAGTTTCTTCTCAGATTTAGAACATATCTGACGTTGTTCAACATAGAGAGCCTCCACAAGTCATCAACTTTATATAACCAATTCCTTTAGCCTCCACCGAATGATTATCTCCAAGTAGAATCTGATTTCCGTTTATCTCTGTAAAGGTATCAAATCAGTCTCTTCTGGACGTCATATGGTAGTTACACCATGAATCAATAACCCAATTATTCCTGGGATTCAGATCAGAGACATTCAACGCGTCAGAATACTGAAGCTTCTCTGTGATAACACCCACTTCACCTTGTTCCTCTCTGTCAAACTTCTTCTTTAGAGCGAAACAATCCTTTCTAAGGTGTCCTTGTTTCTTACAGCGCCAACACACCACTTTAGATCTCGATTTTTATGTACCACGATTGTTTTTCTTCGAATCGTTTCTCCATTCAGACATTCCTCTATCTTTCATGACTAAACCTTCTCCAGCTTCTTTATTATTCCAACCACTGTCTTTCAACTCTTTTTCTTTATCACGAACTGCTGCAATCATAGCCTTTAGAGTTATGGTATCCTTTGCATACTTCAAAATCTCCTTCCGTTAGTTGTATCGAGATGGGAAAGAACATAGAAGTAATATGGCTTGCACCTCATCTGTTACCATGACTCCAATGTTGTTCAAATCAGACATCAGCTTCAGGAAGTCATCAATATTGGAATCAACAGATGTATCATCAGTCATCTTAAAGTTATAGAACTTTAACTGCAAGAAAATCATGTTCGACAGAGACTTAGACATATATAGTCTCTCCAACAGCGACAACATAGTTGATGTTGTTGTGCAGTGGCTAATTTTCCGTAGAACATGGTCACCAACATTCAGAACTATCAGATTCATGGCTTTCTCTGATTTTTCTACCTTCAAGGGATTAATATCAGCCGGTGTTGGAGCAGCTGACTTTCCCTCCTTTGCTTCGTCCTCTTCCTCCTTCGATTCAGATTTAACAGGTTCTCGAAGCAGCTTCTCATCCATGAGAATTTCCTTCAAACCCAAGTAACCAAGATGCGCGAGCATACGAATCTTCCACAACATAAAATCGCCAGACCCGTCAAACCGGTCAACCTTTATCCGTGTATTAGACATCCTAGCCTTAAGCTCTGAAACCAATTATTGAGAACACACTCGACTTGCAACACACGTGTTAGGTTTGTTTGTTCTACGTTTGTTAATTCGCTCTCTCTCTCTCTCTTTCTAACTTAACGCGGAAGTAACAAGCAAGCAAAGAGAATAAAAGACACATAACAATTTAACTAGTTCATAGCCTCGATATGAGCTACTCTTACGTCTGGGTCAGAGGATTCTGGCAATCCACTATGATACGTTCTACCTCACCACCGAGCTTAGACAAATCAGGTTCAACCAATGATGCAAGGAGAAGAGAAACGTTACAAGCTTATTCCTCAAGTCACATCCGACTTCATGCTTATATAATGCTCTTAGGATAACTCCTAACCCTAATGGAATATATCTCTTTCTTTTATTTACGAAATATTTCCTTTTCTTAATGTTATTCAGTTTTGGACCAATAATATTCAACAATTAGGAAACTATATTTACCAAGTAACATGGTTTATTACATATATTTTATTTGTTAGTTGATACATGTTAACTAATATATGGGTTGTCAGTTGATATATTTTTTTGATATATGCTAAATTAGATGATATAAGGTTCGTAATTTGATGCATAGTTTTGTTATACATTGCTTGATACCAAAATGAATATTCACTATTATATAGTATAAAACTACATTTAATTGACTATGAAGATTATTAAGAATAAATATACAACATATTTATGACTGTGTATTATTGTTTTAACATACTACATATTTTGTTAATAAATTATAATTATGATTAAAGTGTTAAAAGAAAGAATACCATACATAATAGAGAATATTCATCTTTGGTATTAAATAATAAGAGAAATACTCTAAAATGATCCTAAAAAAAAGTTTTTGTCACAAAAATAACATTTAAGAAAAAAATGACTAAAATAATATTTACTAAAAGGTTAGAATATGTTTTATTATGTAAGTTATCGATTCTCTTAAAACTCTACACATATTTATATTTTTAACAAATAATATGTGGTATGATTGGTAAGACGATTCATGGTTTGTTAGCTTATACATTTGTTTGGTACATAGTTTGTTAGATGATAAATAATTTTTTTAGCTGATAAATGTTTTCCTAAGTTGATAATTATTTAATTGGCAAATCTCTCAAATAACTTTTTTTGAAGTTTTTCTCACAAAAATAATTCTCAAGAACAAAAATGATCAAACTAGCCTTTTTTATTTTTAAAAAATTAATTTTTATTTTATTTTTTTCAATTTTAAACTTCACCCTTAAAACTCCACCCCATAACTTTAAACTTTGAGTCAGTATCAAAATAAAAATATGTATTGGGTAACATATCATGCATCATCAGTAACCAATTTTATCAATTAGCAGCAATATGATTATAACATCTAACAAAATGTATTGCAAGTGGTGATATAAAAATGAATATCCACTAAAACAGAATAATATCGATTAACAAGTAAAATGCCAGCTAACATAAATGTTATCCATATCAAAATTAATTTTACGAACTAGCTCGCCACTTCTCCGGTTTCGACTTCAACAAGTTCGTCGATTTTGATATCTCACACAAATGAACCCCAGAGGATCATGTTGGAAACACATTGGAAACATTCTCTTCTTGCATGTTGATGAAGAACGTCTGTTGCTGAAAAATATGCTCGTTTGATCCTACCTTCTCATTTACTGTTAAGACAAATCACGATGTCGTGTTTACGAATGAGGTCATCGTGTCGCTTTTTCAGCACCGTGCAATTGTTTCCAACCACAGCACAAGATGATGAGTATCTTATGAGAATCATTCAGATTCTTGACTAGTCTACTCAAATCTTAGCATGATATCAGGTTCGGAAGTTTTTCTATTAGTTGACAGCCATAGGTTTGTGGCTTATTTAGTTTTGGTTTGCCAAGGTCAATTGTCAGCGGATACGAGGACGTATCACTGAACACAAGTTTGTCCATCATGAAACCAGAGATCCTTCCAAGCTCAGCTATGGAAGGTTGAATAGAAAATAAAGTTTGTAAGAAAGAGAAGATAAGAGAGAGAGAGAGATAATGAAACATTTTGTAATACAGAAAACTTTAAAAAGGTCCATCCAAGAGAATTGACCTAAATAATATCAAATACATAAATACAAAACCTCTGTAATGTGATAAATCTTTCCTGTTTATCGAATATTATGGCACATAAGAGTAGAAGAATTTGGAGGAAATGAAGAGAAAAAAATGGAGGTAACAGTGAGTAGAAGAATGAATCAGAAGTCAGCAGAGCCAGGTGAGCGTGGGAAAGGAATAACGTCTCTGATATTATCAATTCCAGTGGCAAACTGGACCAGCCTCTCAAACCCTAGCCCGAATCCTGCATGAGGAACTGCATACACACACAATAACAAAAGCTCTTCATCAACCTCCAACTTTTCTTAACCATTCAATGAAGATTTAAGGAAAAAGTAATTCAGAAGCAGAAAAGAGACCTGAACCATAGCGGCGGAGGTCGAGGTACCACCAGTAGCTCTCTTTGTCGAGTTTCAACGCATCAAGCCTCGCTTCCAACACTTCAAGCCTTTCCTCTCTTTGGCTTCCACCTATCAGCTCCCCTATCTTTTTTTTTACCATCGTTCATTATCAAAACAACTTAACAATTTTTTTTTTGTGGTTTAATGCAATATCTTAACTCTTACCCGAGGCACAAGCATATCCATTGCTGCCACTGTCTTCCCATCATCATTCTCACGCATATAAAACGCTTTTATCTCCTTTGGATAGTCTCTTATTATCACAGGGCGACCCCCAAATGCCTCTTCTGTTATGTATCTTTCATGCTCGCTCTGCAAATCGAGCCCCCACTTCACCTACAAGAACCAGATATATAAGACACAGCATCCCCAATGTACGTAGAAAAGGAAACGTATGATTTTTCTATAGCTCGAAATATCAATTTACAGACAAGCAAAATACTAGCGCAGAGGCCAAATCAATACATCATGAAGTTTGCATTTTTATACCAAAATAGCTCAAATCTAATCCAAAAAGAAAGTAAAGCCTTTACCGGGAATTCAAATTTCTTGTTTGCTTTAAGAAGAAGTTCAATGGCGTCAGTGTAACCCAGCTGTAGAAACTCTTTCTCAACGACGTCCTTTACAAGTTAGATTGTAAAACAATCATAGTATCAGCCAGTGCAAACTACATAATATTCTTTTCTGATAACAGAGTGAGAATCAGAGGACATACACTCAAGCGATGAATGATTCCTTTCTCAATCCATGTATCAAAAAACTCCATGTCTTCCTTGCAATTATCAAGAACGTATTTTACCTACCAAGAGATAATTTGCAATCATATTAATTCTAACTGAGAAGCTCATATATAGCTTGAAGGAAGGAAATATAAAGTGAGAGAGAAACATACGACGTACTGGAGGTAGGCGGTGGCACAGGCCATGTCATCATTCAGGTCGGCAAAAGCAAGTTCTGGTTCAATCATCTTTATATTGTAGAAAAAGAGGTCTTTAGAAAATGCACATAGGATAGAAAAATCCAAATTTGAGTGTGGCTAGAAGATGAGATAATGCTGACCCAAAATTCAGCCAAGTGCCTGGAAGTGTTGGAATTCTCAGCTCGAAATGTAGGACCAAACGTGTATACCTGTAAAGTAATACGTATGAGAAACTCAGACACTTACTAACCAACAAATCTAGCTCACAGATCACTCGAGGAAGTTAATCTTTTACATCTGAGAGAGCGGTGGCATAAGTTTCTCCATTGAGTTGCCCAGAGACTGTCAAGAATGCTGGTTTCCCAAAGAAGTCCTGAGGAGTGAGTGAATATAACCATTGAGATCTATTACAGTAGCAAGTTCCTCTCTTAACATTCTCAAGATAAAATAAAAAAATTAGAGCTGGAACACACCTGAGACCAATCGACCAAACCTCCCTTTGTTTTTGGAATAGCATCAATGGAAGAATCAGTGGTCTCGTGGGAGCTGGGAATCTGAAAAGTGAAGTACAGTTTAGGTGTAATTCTATCCTTTCTGAGTTGAGAGTTATAGTACTTGGTTAAAACAATCAAGCCGTTAATGGGTTCTTATAACAGAATATTGTGATGTTTAGAGCTAAGGTCCATACAAGTGTGGTGACGCAGAATTGTTCTCCAGCTCCCTCACAATCCGATGCCGTGATAATTGGGCTTGCCACCCAGACAAATCCACTTTCTTGAAAAAACATGTGTGTAGCATATGCCAGAGCATTCCTAACTCTCGCCACCTGAAACAAGATGTTATGTATGTTTAACAACACAGAATGTGATCACTTTTCACAACACAGTAAATTCACCCTCAATTTTCAATACAAGTTTAATCAGAGAAGAAAAGCCTCAAAGGAGGGAATAGCTGCAGAACAAAAAATACAAGCTGTTTTCAACACAAAAGTACTTAGACAAACAACAGTTTCTATTTAACCGGTGTAGAGTTTCAGGACAGTAAAAAAGAAAGTTTCAGGCAATCAATTACCGCTCCAAAAGTATTGGTTCTTGGACGCAGATGAGCCTTGGTTCTCAAAAATTCTCGACTGACCCTCTTCTTCTGAATCGGATAGGAAGAGTCACACTTGCCAACCTGTGACAGAGGAAGTAGTAAGTGACAAAACAACTTAAGTCCGAGGAGGTCTAAAAGTAGAAGAAGCAAAGACGTACCACAACGATTTTGTCAACCTTGAGTTCCACCTTTTGCTTGGTCCCCTGGCTAGCCACAATAGTACCTTGTACAGATATGGATGCTCCAGTCAACACCGAACCAGACTCTACCTGACATCATACCGTTTACATACAAAGTCCAAGACTTTAGAGAGGCTCCTACCAAACCACAAGCACTGAAAATGAGCATTGTTCACAGACCACAATGATTACCTGATCGTACCCTTCTGCGTCAGGATTCATCACACATTGCAAGTTCGATAAGCATGAACCATCATTTATCTTCAAAACAAAACTCAAACCACACAATCTTGTGAGCAGTGAAACTAAACTAAACCGGTGGTCAAGTAAACCGGGATTGAGAATCCACCTCGATGAACGTGACACTGCTCTGAGAACGAAGTGTACGGACCCAACCCATGATGCTGAGGCTCTGTCCGACACGACCAAGCCCTTGGTCTGCTCCTCCTTTCACTTCAGCTATCTTCAACTTCCTCCTAAATTCTCCAACTTTACTCCCGAATCGACTCTCATAACTGTTATCCACCTTGTTTCCCTCGCCGGAACCGGTAGATTCAGAGACGCCGGTGCAAAAGCATCTCCGGCGAGCATTGTTCGGGAAACCTTTGAAAAGCGGGCGGTGTAGAGGGCGAAAGAGAGGGTTAGAAAGAGGGGAGAAGGATAAGAATCGGAGAGTAGAGAATGGAGTGAGACGGAGAGTCGTCGCCGGCAGAAACGCGGCCGCCATTACAGTCGTTAATGTTTTTGTGAGCAGAACTATTTCTTTTTTGTTTTACATTATCGTCATTAATTTGGGCCTTAATATTACATTTGTAAAGCCCATTTAGATATTAAGCCTGCCAAGTAATTGGGCTTGTCGAGGAATAAACTGAAGTGTAATAGATAGAGGTGTTCACAGGTCAGGGTGAATACAGCCAAAAGGAGGTTTCGTCTCTGAATGAGTCTAACATGAGACCGTGGAGAGAGGAAGAGACAAGAAGTGTAATAAATAGAGGTGTTCACTGTTCAGTGTGAATGAGTCTGAACTTAAGACATTGGAGAGGAAGAGACAAGAGAGGGAACGAGTCTAACTTCGAGTAAAAATCAAAGCCAGTCTGTTACTGAATGCGTCTAACTTGAGTCTGAGAGACAGTGGAGAAGAAGGAATGAGTCTAACTTCGAGTAAAAAAACCAAAGCCAGTTTGTTACTGAATGAGTCTAAACACAAGATGAAGACACCAGGTCTCTATAAATAGAAGAAGCAGAGGAAGAAACAGAACAGCATCAAAAGAGAGTGATGGGGTGTGACGGTCAAGGCAATCTAAGCGACGCAGAGTTCAGCAAACCCTTACCATGGATAGGTGTCTACGTAGCTGCAGCTTCACTCATCTGTGGATTCGCCATGTTCGCCGATCTCCTCCGCGGCTTCCGCAACCGCAGGTTCTGGTTTCCATGCAAGTCCTTCTCACTCAACGCCACCACACTCACCTTCCTCGCCGTCTGCGTCAAACTCTCCGTTGATCTCAACACTTGCATGCCTAGTCGCCAGGACCAGCTCTCTAAGCTCAGCAGCAACGTCTTCGTCTGCACCGTGATGGCCAACTCCATGCCTTCTTTAGGGTTTATGGTCACTCAAGACCTCCTCATGAACCTCGTGGCTCTTGGGATTCTTGTCGTTACCGACGTTGTCAACATCTGTATCCAGTTGGGGACAGGTGCTATCTACGTGTTCCCTCAAGAACACGCCTTGGTCATCGTCCTCACGCTTCTTATGTTTGTGATCTTGAGCTTCTCGGCTATTACAGTCCCAGCCACAAAGCGTTTCTTGGAGCTCAAGTATAAGAAGAGTTACGAGCTGGCTTTGAAGCAGTGTCCTTTGTATCAGACAGAGAGAAGAGGAGGGTTCTCTGAGCTTAAAGAAGATCTGATGAAGTTCTGGATGATGGCTCATACTTCTAGCCCTCAGTTTGTTATGGCTCGCTCTGTCACCTGCACCACCTCTGGTTTCCTCTGTTTCTTGAGTGCTGTCACCTTGTCTGAAGCCATGCTCCGCTCTTACTTCTTACATCCAAACTCACTTGGGTTCTGTAATGGAGACTCTGACTACAAATGGTCAACCACTCTGGTTCTTGTCTCTCAGGCGGCTGTAGTGGCTATAGGAACCGTTGCTCCAGCGAGCAGATGGTTCACTGCAGTGAACTTACGGTGTTCATCAGGAGCAAACAAATCCTTGAAAGATGAGTTGAGAGTAGAGAGTTATTGGGTAGAGAGTCTCTCGGAGAAGAAAGAACATCCCTTGAACTTTTGGATGCTCCATGGTCAGCGCAGTAGGAAGCTTGCACACGACGTAAACCGATGCATACTTAATCTCTGCATTGCAGTACAGTATGGGATAGTGTTTGCTAGCAAGTTCCTCCGGTTCATCGCAGTCTACTGTGTGAGTAGGATCTTGCTCACCTTCAGAACACACCCTGACTCTTCTTTAGGATCAAATCCCACGAGAGATTACGTTCTGCATCTTGAAGGAGAGGAGGAGCTGGTGGATTACATGGCTAGGAGCAACCGTGAAGCCACAAACCACTTGATACAAAAGGGTCGGAAGAAACAGCCACAGAACTTGATAGAGCTCTTGGAGGCAACAGATCCCATCTCAAAAGGATTTGAAGGGATTCGAGATTTCGACAGTGACAAAGTAGCTTCTCTGGTGGCCTCTGGAGAGCCACCTAATTGCTGGGCTCTTCCCTTAGTAACACTTACTAGTATAGCTGCTTCACTTCCAAACATTAACCCTTGCTTGCTGAAGAAGTTAGTGAAGGCTGTAAACGAGGCGTTGGTCTATGTCAAGAAGTTTGAAGACGTCTTAGACATTGAAGGAGAGTTATCCAACAGCAGGAAAGCTGCAGAAGTGGTTTGGTTAGGAGTTGATCTCTACCATAAGTGGCTCAACGTGGATCTACATAAACTATCTAAGCAACAGAGAGCAAGACCACAAGAAGTTCTTAAAGAGCTAGTGGACATAGCAAAGAAAGAGTTCAGCGAGTCGTGGGAGAAGAACATGATGCAGAAGCCCTCGCGGTGGCCCATCAAGACTCTCGCAGCAAACTCTATGTACAGAATCAGCCAAACCCTTTTGAAGAAATACGAATCAAGAAACATTGGAACAGAGGATACTCTGTTCAAAGAGGTGGAGAGGATGGTATCTGACATAGTAGCAGGTTGCTTTTGCAACACGGCAAGAGTGGTGGGAATGCAGTGTTTGGTAACGGCTGTGGAAGTGAGGGAAGCTTCGGTGAGAGAAGCGGCAATGCATCTAGGGAGAACAGAGAAGATACTTGAGATCGTGGACAGGAGATGCATCCCTGCTTTGACTCATCACAAAGTGGCTAAGATCGATGGATGGAGAGAGTTTTATAAGACCAATAAATGCATCTCTTCCACTACTCATCCTTCGACTCAGTGTACAACTCGTCAACTCATTCTCACCATAGAGTAACAACTACACTTAGTGTCAAGTTAATAATGACTGTGTTTTGAACACTTGAACTTGGCAGTAATAAAGCTTTATTTGTCGCTCGGTTTATGGAACATGTGAGAAACCAACCCATCAACTTTGCAATAGCACAAATAAACCCATTTTAGTATTACAGCTCAATCTTTAACCTCAGTAATGAATACTAGGTACATGAGTTAGAAAAGCATATTTTTATGTTTTATTTATTCTTCTGTATCCAAGAGTTTCCACAAATGGTAATAGGCTATTTAAAAGCTTGAGAGTAGACCACAAGTCACCAAACAATGTGGGCTTTTAAGTAGTAGTTGTGTCAAACTCGAGCATAAGTTCGTAGAGACATTAAATGCTTAGTATTATGGTAAAATTAGAGACATTATAATTATAAAAGTAATATATTTCTTGAAATAGAATGAAGAAATCTTGCTTTTGGTACTAACAAAGAGTTAAATTAGATGAAGTTGAATACTAGGCAAAGATGTCAAGATGGCCGAGTTGGTCTAAGGCGCCAGCTTCAGGTGCTGGTCCGAAAGGGCGTGGGTTCAAATCCCACTCTTGACAATGTTATTTTTGTCCTTCTGTGCTATTTTTTATTTTAATCCTTGTTGATGACCGTAGCATTGATGAAAGAATTATTCCATCTAAATTTTAAAAGGTAAAATGCAAAAAAAAAAAAAAAAAAAAAAAATTGAACCAGCGGATGAAGGGAGACGCATAATGGAACATCTATAGCCTCGAGGCTCAGCTCTATAATGGTTGAATATGAGGAACAAAACTAATAACAAAGGTATAAGGTGGCAGTTGAGATTTTTGACCAAAATGACTCTCTAAACCTAAACCCAACAACTTGTCATTCACAATCCGGTGTGGTTGCATTCACTCCTCTTTGCCTCCTCTTTGTTTTGCTTATTATAATCATATCTATAATATTGTTCCACATAAAAAAAAACTTTTTTTACAAATTTGGAAAAAAAAAAAATCATTATAAAGTTTTTTAAAAAATTTGGGACCATAATCTAAAGGACACAAATAAAGTGTGGCCTCTGAGCGGCGACTTTTCTCTTCTCTTTAGTTTTCCCGTCGTTTACTCTTTGCCACCGATCTCCCTCCGTAGATGATCGTGTTTCTCACTGTCACTACGTGAGGGAGCACCTTCTCTTCCTCTTTAAATCGATCTCCCCTTTGTATATTTTTTCTAGTGTTTTGGGTGCTTCCTTTTGAAGTACGGCGGTGGATGCATGTCTCATTTCTTCTCTGGTTCTGAGCTTATTACATGGAGCTTGGGCTCTTTTGGTTCAGCTCTTGACTCGTCCCAGAACGGGTTTGTGTCACTGTCTTTGGCTTATATATCACAGGTCTAATCGATCAAGCTGTTGGTTGTGTATTTTCATGTTCACGCCTCTGGTTATGCTTGGAGTAAGCAACGGTTTTCTCTAATGTGATGTTCCGGCTTCTCCGGCTAGTCAAGCGCTGATCTAGTGCTGGTTCGTATGAAACCATTGTCTTAGTGGAATATGCACTTCTAGATGTTATGGCGGGTGTTTCAAGCTGATTTAGCGGTTTTATTTGGTGGTGTGTCTAGTGATCGCTTTCTGAGTCGGCATGAGGGTCAACTTGGTTAGGCTTCAGCTTTGTTGAGTTTGTGTTTAGGCTTCTATCGAGGAAGGAGCGTGCGTGAAACGCCTCACTTCCGTAACCGAAGATGTTGTGGATTGAATCGTGCTTTTCCATGTCGGGTTATGAAGTCGTGTGATCTTGGTTAATGGACGTTATCGGTTTGCGTGCGTAGACAGCAGCGATAAGTCGTGGTGTAGGAAGTGGAGGTTTCGGATGGCGAGCTATGGGCAGCAGCGAAATTTCCCGATCTTTGGACGCTACTGAAGTTTAAAATCAGCTAAATCAACTCTTTGATTATCCTTGAACTTTTATTTAATCTTTATCTAGTTTTAATTTGGTCTTTGTGTTGTGGGTTTTCAGTAAGTCACCCTGGGTGTGGGTTTAAGTTGCTGCCACCTTGTCAGCTATCGTGTTCGGGGATTGCCCATTCATCCCCATTTTATGTTTTAGTAGTGTCTATTTCTGCGTCGGTTTCTCTGTGGTGTTGTAGTAAGTCACCCATGTGTGGGTTTAAGGTGCCCCGTTGTGGGTTTTAGAGGCTGCCTTCATGTGGGCTTTTCTGTCTGGGGATTGCGCTCTCATCCCATTTTATGTTTTAGTCACCCCCAGTGTGGGTTTTCGTCGCCGCCTCTATGTGGGCTTATGTATATTGTCTTTGAAATGAAATAAAAAACCCTTGACGGAAAAAAAAAATCTAATGTTTGAATTCGCTGTGCAAACAAGAGACATCAGACAACTCAAAACCAATCATTTTACTTACTTTTAGGTTGAAGATAACTAACCAAACAATTTACAAAAAAAAAAAGATAACTAACCAATAACAGTTGTGATGCATACATGGACACACAGAGAAACAGAAGTGATGGGAAAGAAGTTGGTAGAAAGATAAGCAAGTGAGATAGGTGTGATCTTTATAGCTTACCGAAGAGGCTCAATGTATCAGAGATGACAGTAGATATATAGAGCAAGACTTCCCTAAAATTTGAGCCCTTTTCAAAAAAAAAAGTTCCCTAAGACATCACTTTAAAAAAATCTACTACTGGTGTAGCCACAGATGCAGCCCCCATGGGATGCAAGTTCAAGTTGGTATCAATATTTCTTGAAACATTGTATAAAGCCTTTTGGCCCCTCTTATGTTTTGAGGTAATGGTATGCTTTGCTTCGTTACTATCTTTTTTTTTTTTTTTTTTTGCGTATAGTAGTATGGTTTGGTTCACAAAAGTGACTTAATATCACTTTTCTCTCTGTATGTGTGTGTGTTTATGATTTCATGGAAGATAAATCAACAAAAGGTAACAAAATAAACTAACATGGAAAACCATGACAAAGGTGTAAGCTGGGAAATAAAATAAAAAGGAAAAAGGTAGTCAAACATGAGCTCATCTGACTAAGGAGTTCCGGTTGGTGAGGAGAAGATGTCTGTACGGCAAGTAGGACATGAAGGGTTGGAGGAGAACCACTGCTGGATGCAGTGAACGTGGAACCCATGTTTGCATCTATCCAACACGCGGAGGTTGTCACCTTCCTGGAATTCAGACAAGCAAATGGTACACTCTGCTTCAGTGCCTGCCAGGTTCAGCCCAGGGGAGTAGACACGTACCGGGAAAGCTTCCGAATGAGAGGCCTCAGGGTCTGGGTCGGGTTTAGGATCATGCTGGAGGACCGGACGGAGGCAACAACGTAAGGCAGCTTGGAGAGAGAGGACGCAGATGAGAGAGGAGAAAATGATGATGAGAAGGAGAGAGGCGTTGGCAGCAAAGTCATTGGGATGAGAGTAAGGCTTCCAGCTGCAGCTTTGGGACTTACATGTAGAGTTAAGTTGAGGTTCAGATGATAGCAGCCGCATTGGAAGTTGGAACTCAGACAAGTTCCCAAAGACCATCATGTCTTGTTGTGTGTTTATAGAGAAAAAAGTAAAAGAGGGCATTTAAGGAAGAGGACACATCAGAGTGTGGCGTTGGGTCCTGACTCATGAAAGAGGGACCACTGAGCCCATTTTTGTAGACTAGATAAACTCACCATAATGCTTTTCCCTCCTGCCAAGGCAACTCTACAGTTCCCTATTCTCTTAATCTTAAATGCTCTATCTTGTTCTAATTACTTGTCTTTGATGATTTTGTGATTTGAAGATTTGGTACTCTCATTATATGATGTGTATAATACTCCTACACATACATACTGGTCTAGTTACGTGTTCTACTCACATTACAACTCTTAACCAATTCCTCATTATTTATTACTCTTCCAATTTCCTTTTCCTTCTGTACTGTATCTATCACCAACATCATTTTTTCTTTTATATCTTCCATTTTCCTCTCATTCAGTCAGAAAAAGACAGAGTGAGATGTTGACATGAAGAAATCATGGATCCCTAAAACATGGTTCCCAAAATTATCGACCTTGTTTATGGGAGCTCATGAATTCATGGATCCTTAAAACATGGTTCCCAAAATCATGGACCTTGTTTATGGGAGTTCATGAATTCATGGACCTTGTTTATGGAAGATGTCTTTTGTATTCTCTATATATTACAATGTATTTGCAAAGAAATGAATCAAGGAAATAAGTTTCTCTCCTTCTTATTCTTATTTGTTCTTGAGTGTTCTTGAGTGTTCTTGAGTGTTCATACTCTTTCTCTTCATAAATCATCAATTCTAACATGGTATCAGAGCAGGGTTCGTTAAACGTTGCTCCTCCGAGCACCCAAGGCGGGTAGTGAGGACCTCATTGTGGTGGCGATGTTAGGCGCGGAGTCGAGTCATCCAGTGAGTGGAGACGAGGTGTCTTGCAACGGGATGTTACTTCGCCAAGCTCCCGAGGTGGGATAGGCTGGGAACTTTCATGAGATGGCGAGAGGCGCGGAGTCGAGTCATCAAGTGGAGGGAGACAAGAGTTGTCTCGTATCATCCAAACGAACGATCAAGAGGAATTCTCCCCCTGCACGAGGACGTGCACATTGAAGGGTGGTGGAGAATGTCACGCACCGTTTTCAGATGGACGGTTCGTGACCACGGGACGCGCTGCGTGTAGGATCATCATGACTGGGGCAGGGGCGTGCTCCAGGGAAGGGGCGTGCAGGACAAAGGTTGGATAGACCCTTTGGAGTTCAGGCAGACCGACCCGGAAGAGTTCGGGGTATCTGTCGCTGATCGAGGATCTGACTTTGAAGAAGGGACTAGGCCATCCCTGCACAAACTGGTCGGGTACTGGAGCCGTACCCCTGATGAGCCCGAGGCAGGGCGAAACCAGTCGGAAATGATCCAAAGTATGAAGGCTGGCTCGACTAGACAGAGGTGTTGTCAGAGCTTTAAGCTCCTACTTCATTCCGCAAACCTTCTCTATCCTTCTCTTTTATTCAGCAAAGCTTTTATGTTATTCTCATTCCGCAAATCATAAAAATGGAGAAGGAAAACATAATTTCCGTGACCCTTGAGGGTCCTAATTATCTCTCATGGTCAAGAGTGGCCAGAATCACCTTGGGATGTCATGGACTTTGGGACAGCCATATCATGAAGGCTGGAACTTCAAAGAGGATGGCTGAAGAAGATAGATACGTGAACAACCACAACCAATGGGTTCAAGAAGACCAACAAGCTCTGGCTCTCATCTGTAACTCCTTGTCAAAACCAATCCTGAAGATCAATTCTCACATCAAAACCGCCAAGAGACTATGGGAGAGTCTTCAAACCGCTTATGGGTGTTTATGGGAGAGTCTCCAAACCATCTATGAGAACGACCGGTTCCTCAGCTTTCTCCTACACCTAGACTCATCATTCAACACACTGATAAATAATTTCTTTACTGGAAGAAAGATTTCATGCCTAGATGATGGTGATCCTCTCAAATGCCAGCCGGATAAATGTAAACCCAAGGAGCATCAAGCAATTCAAGGGAGAACCATGTATTCTGCTCACATGGGTGATTCAACTGAAGACATGTGGAGAAATCAAGTTGGTACAACCTCATCTGATGATTTTGTGACCAGAAAAGACGCCAATTCCTTTATCTGGAGCACTGTCTTGGCTCTCATTGCTTCCAAGAAGGCTGGTACACATTCTCTTGACTCTAAACCTATCATAATAGATTCAGGAGCAAGCCATCACATGATTTGTGATAGGAACTTGATTAGTAATATCCAGCCTGCCGTAGGGAATGTAGTCATAGCAAATGGTGATAAGGTGAAGATAGAAGGGATAGGGAACCTTAAAGTGTTTGATAAGGAATCTACTGCCTTGTATATGCCTGGATTTTCATCTAACTTGTTATCAGTAAGAAGGGCTACGATTGATTTGGGCTGCCAAGTTGTGTTCAGACCAGATGAAGTTGAGTTTCAAGACCTGAAGACAGGAAAGGTCATTGGAAAAGGGCACAACCATCAGCAGATGTATCATCTTGAGAGGAATATGGTGCCAGAATCATCTATGCCTCACTGCCTGGCTAGCACTGTTAATGGCGCTGAGAACACAATATGGCATGCCAGATTGGGACATCCCCATACAAGAGCTCTAAACCTGATATTCCCTGGAGTGGTGTCTAAGAATGAAGAGTGTGAAGCCTGCATATTGGGGAAGCATTGTAGGACAGTCTTTCCACGGTCTGGCACCACCTATGAAAGTTGCTTTGACTTGGTTCACTCTGATGTATGGACGGCTCCATGTGTGTCAAGGGAGAATCACAAATACTTTGTCACCTTCATTGATGAAAAATCCAAATACACTTGGTTGACACTGATTCAGTCCAAGGATAGGGTGTTAGACGCCTTCAAGAATTTCCAAGCTCATGTCTCCAACCACTTCAATGCCAAGCTGAAGATCCTCAGATCAGACAATGGTGGAGAATACACAAGTCATGCATTCAAACAGTACCTGGCTCAACATGGAATTATTCATCAAACAAGCTGTCCATATACTCCTCAACAAAACGGAGTTGCTGAAAGGAAGAACAGACACCTGATGGAGGTAGCCAGATCAATGATGTTCCACACCAATGTTCCAAAAAGATTCTGGAGTGATGCGGTGGTGACTGCTACTTATCTGATCAATAGGACTCCAACTCAAGTCCTCAAAGATCTATCACCGTTTGAAGTCCTTAACCAGACCAAGCCAGCTTTGGACCACTTACGGGTGTTTGGATGTCTCTGCTTTGTGCTGATACCAGGGGAGCAGAGAAACAAACTGGATGCCAGGAGCACAAAAGCGATGTTCATTGGCTACTCTCCAACACAAAAGGGGTATAAGTGCTATGATCCAGTAGCCAGAAAAGTTTTAATATCAAGGGATGTGAAGTTTGTGGAAACAAAGGGATATTATGAGGTGAAGAATTGGGATGATCTGAGGGACTTACCGCAATCAGAAAGAGCCACAAAACTCAGAATCATTTTGGAGAACTTCGGCATTGGCATGTCTCCAGCAACTCAAGAAACAAGAAGGAATATCCCTGAAGCTACTGCACCTGTTCCAGAAGCTGTAGTTGAAGAAGATGTGATTAATGAAAATGAAAAAATTGCCCATCCTGACCCTGAAAGGGGGAATCAACAAGAAGCTCATGATCAGGATGAGACCAAATCAGAATCAGTTCCTGAGACTCAAGATCAAGTTCCAGAAGAAACAAATGAGGCAACACCTGATCAGATACAACCTTTGCGAAGGAGCACAAGAATCAGGCAACCGAAAGTCTACTTCAATGCTAAAGCTGTGGCACATCCAGTGAGTGCAGTATGCTCGCTTGCTCAATATCCAGAAGAACATCAAGTCTTCATTGGAGAATTGGATCAAGAGTACATCCCAAACACCTATGAAGAGACAATGCAAGACAAAGAATGGAGAGAGTCTGTTGAAGAAGAGATCAATGCCATGATCAAGAACAACACCTGGTATGAGACTGAGCTTCCAAGAGGAAAGAAAGCCGTGACCAGCAGACTCTTGCATACCATCAAGTATCTTGCAAATGGAAAGCCAGAAAGGAAGAAAACCAGACTGGTAGCAAGAGGATACACACAAGTGTATGGAGAAGATTATCTAGACACGTTTGCACCAGTGGCGAAGCTTCATACAATCCGGATACTCATCTCATTGGCAGTGAACCTAGAGTGGGATCTTTGGCAAATGGATGTAAAGAATGATTTTCTACAAGGTGAACTAGAAGATGAAGTGTACATGAGACCACCTCCGGGAATGAAAGAGATGGTAAAGCCAGGAAATGTCCTCAGACTCAGAAAGGCGATCTATGGCTTGAAGCAATCACCAAGAGCTTGGTACCACAAACTAAGCACTACATTGAATGGAAGAGGATTTGTGAAGTCTCAAGCGGATCACACACTCTTCACTCTCACCAGCAAGTCCGGGATTATTGTGATCCTAGTCTATGTGGACGACATCATCATTACTGGTAGTGACAAGGAGGGGATCAGTGCCACCAAGACATTCCTCAAGACCGCATTTGACATCAAGGATCTAGGTGAACTGAAGTACTTCCTCGGGATTGAGATGTGCAGATCAAAGGAGGGGTTGTTCATGTCCCAAAGAAAATATACTTTGGATATTCTAAAGGAGGCAGGAGATCTTGGAAGAAGACAAGCCAAGATACCACTTGAAGAAGGCTACAAGACACTGCGAGAGGGGGAGTATGAAGATACTCCATTTGAAGATGTCAAGCAATATAGGAGAATTGTTGGAAAGCTGATCTATCTAACCATTACCAGGCCAGATGTTTGTTTTGCAGTAAATCAGGTGAGCCAGCACATGCAAAATCCCAAGGTTCATCACTGGAACATGGTGGAGAGAATCCTAAGATACTTAAGGGAGGCTCCGGGTCAAGGCGTATGGATGGCTTGCAACAGAAACACTGAGGTTGTTGGATACTGTGATGCAGATTGGGCTGGAGACAGAACAGACAGAAGATCAACTACCGGCTATTGCACATTCATTGGAGGAAATTTGGTTACATGGAAGAGTAAGAAGCAGAAGGTTGTGTCTTGCTCAAGTGCAGAAGCAGAGTACAGATCAATGAGGAAATTAACCAGTGAACTCATCTGGATAAAGAGTCTTCTAGGCGACTTGGGGATTGAGATCACCAACCCCATGACCATGCATTGTGACAACCAAGCCGCAATACACATTGCGTCCAATTCAGTCTTCCATGAGAGGACAAAACACATAGAAGTAGACTGCCACAAGGTAAGACAAGCAGTAGAGCAGCAAGTGATCCTCCCATGCTACACAAGGAGTGAAGATCAACTGGCGGACATCTTCACCAAGGCGGCCAGCAGCAAAGTTTGTGAGTCCATTCTTCCAAGACTAGGACTCATAAACCTTCCATGTCAGTGATCCCCTCACCATGGAGTGTTCTACTCTTTTTCCTTTGCTTGGTTTTTATCCCAAGTGGTTTTTTCCAAGTAAAGGTTTTAATGAGGGAATACTTCATGGCTTTCCAAGCTTGACTTGTTTCATATGGTCAAGCTTGAGGGGGAGTGTTGACATGAAGAAATCATGGATCCCTAAAACATGGTTCCCAAAATTATCGACCTTGTTTATGGGAGCTCATGAATTCATGGATCCTTAAAACATGGTTCCCAAAATCATGGACCTTGTTTATGGGAGTTCATGAATTCATGGACCTTGTTTATGGAAGATGTCTTTTGTATTCTCTATATATTACAATGTATTTGCAAAGAAATGAATCAAGGAAATAAGTTTCTCTCCTTCTTATTCTTATTTGTTCTTGAGTGTTCTTGAGTGTTCTTGAGTGTTCATACTCTTTCTCTTCATAAATCATCAATTCTAACATGAGAGAGAGACAATAGTGGCAGGACTGCAGAAACGGCAGCGTATTATGTAAGGACTTGTGCTGACTTTTGCCCTTAGGGCATCATTAACCCTAAGAAATCCCATGGGTTTCTTAGTTTTTTTTTTTTTTTTTAAAGTTAACCAATCGCGAGTTGACACGTGTCAGTGGGGCCCGTGAACAGTGTAAGAAACTCTTAAAAACCGGTTCTTAACTTATAGGTTTTGTAACCGATCCTTATACTGTTCATGGGTCCCACGCCTTAATAAACCTCTTAAGGACCTCGGATAATGATGCTATAAATGTACCAAACACCATCTTCATTCATTCCATTTACTCTATTCTTTGAAAATACAAAATGCTTTAGATACCCAAAAACTGACTTGATACTCTCTATTTCTTGTTTCTTCCATTTGTATTTGTCATTTTACAGCAAACATAACAAGGATCAAAAAAGCAAATTTCAAATTAAAACAAAAAGCAAAGAAGCTCAAAAATTGAAAATTTATGGGACTCTAATAAGTTTCTCTAAAAACTCACACCAAAATCATCTCATCTCCCTAAGTGTAGATATATCTAAGTCTCTAAGCTACCAACAATTCCTGCAAAATTACAATTCATTAGTAATCAATCCATCACGTTGTTTCAGTCATCAAGAGCAAAAGGCTATCATAGTTCTTACCTCTGAGTTGTTAATGTATCCAAAACCGCCCATCCCTCCTTCACTGGACATTCCCCAACCCGAGCTGCTCATATGAACTCCTCCTCCTCCTCTAGATCCTATGCCCATTCCATTGCTTCTACCATAATTAATACGTCCTTCACCAACTGTTCCCCACTTCTCTCCTATGCTTCCTATTCCATAGTTCCCATTGAACCCTCCACTTAACTCAGCGTTGGACATGTAACTCACACCACCATTACTCCCCCATAGTTGATTTCGGTTAACATAACCATTCACTTGGCCACCGTACCTGCTAAGACTTGCATTATATCCAGGGCTAAACGGCCTTCCAAAGTCTCCACTGGATCTACTGACATAACTCTGATTATGTTTTCCCTCCATAAAATCGAGATCAATCTCGAATCCGTGGCCAAAGGGAGAGAAGCTGCCTTGGTTACTCACCGCTGGACTGTACCTAACATCAGGTTTTGCTCCGTGAGCTGAGGTTGGACTCAGGTTAAACCCTTGGGTGTAATCATTGAGCAACAAACTCATCCTGCTATTTCCGAAGTTATTTAAGCTGCTAATGTTCCGGTTTGGGTTAGGAGACGTTTCCTTAGGGACGGCCACTTTGACCTCAACCATCTTACCACCGAGTTCATGGAACGTCCTCTGCAACACTTTGTCTACAGCCTCTTCGGAGTCATATGTTACGAAGCCAAAGCCTCTAGGGCGCTGAGTTTTTTGGTCATACATCACCACAAGATCAATGATTGTCCCAAACTGAGAAAAGTACTTTTTGAACTCAGCCTCTGTCACTGATGATGCCAACCCTCCCACGAATATCTTTTTAGAATGTGCTGGACCAGGGGATCCCTGGAGGCTACTGCTACTTTTGTTCAGTGATACGTGGTCATCTCTTGGAACTGCCTTCTTTGCCTCCACCTGCACACACCAACAAGATTCTCTACAACATTAGTATAAGTTTACCATAGTTGTACCGTTCTTACATATTGAATCTGAATTCATAATCTAGCAGAAATATAGCATTACAAATTAGAATCACCACATTCAGAGTGAGTTATGACGGGTAACACTCGTGGTCTATAGCAATCAAAGATTAATAAGACGTTCCAGAAACTATTCACATCAGACAATGATAAATGAAACTACAAATTAGCTGCTGCAAGTGCCAAAAGAGATAAAACACCATACAAGACTCTAAAACAAACAACATGAGCAACACGTGTAGATAGATATACTTTTCAGACAGACAGGCTCTTTCTCTTCATAACACTGATTTGACATGGCATTAATGATGTCCTAAGGAACTTTTGGAGATTGTGAGAAACTTACAGATTTACCATCAATCATATGTTTCTGGAGAAGGACTCTCTCAGCAACACTGGAGTCTTTAAAGACAATAAAACCAAAGCCACGGGCACGACCAGTGAGACGATCCTTGATGACAAGAGCCTCTAAAACCTCACCAAAGGTCTGAAAATACTCAAGGAGACGATCTTCAGTGGTTTCCCAAGAGATCCCACCTATAAACAGCTTACACGAACAATCCAACTCCATCCTGTCAAATGATTCACTGAGACAAGGCATAAACACGTTCAGCACTGAATATATATATATATATAAGCCCATCAAAACCAAGAAAACTCAATCTAACTTATATCTACTCAGAAGTAGAAGCTAGATTACCCAAAAAAAAAAGAACAGCAACATGAATATGAAACAAAGAGGGAGGATGAAAAGAAGAAACCTCGTTGGAAGCTAAAAGAGCAGGACTTGGGCGCAGGGTAGTGATCAGATTCCAAAAACCGATCGACCCAAAGAGCTGGAAAGATGAATGAAGAGGATGGATCAGAAGCGAAACGTAAAGGAAATCAATAGAAGAGAGAGTAAGAAAGATAAACTGAGAATGAAATCTAATATGAGAGAGAGAGAGAGGCCATCTTTGCCCTTTACCTCTAATCTTTTTTTTTTTAAATAAAATGGGCCAAATCAGAAATACTATTTTATTTTTTAAGAAAAAAAAGATGGATGGAGTTCGTGTGTGTAGCAGAGAAGTGAAAGGAGTAGACAGACAATGTTTTCTTGTTTTTTTTTTCTGTTTGTATTTTATAAGAAGGCAAGGCAGGCAGGCACGAATATTGTTTGGTATACTCTCTTCCTTTTTGAAGAGACGATGGTATTTTCGTCATTTCTCCATTTCCCTTTGTAATGATAATAAGTAGTAATAACCAAATTTTCTGTTTTATATTCTATTAAATTATATATTTACTTTTAATAGCGTTTTAATTGGGAAAGAAAATATACTCTTTCCAGTTTTCTATAAGAAGAGCTGGCGTTAAATTAGCTATGATACTTTGATCAAAAAAAAATATTAGCTATGATACTTTGATCAAAAAAAAAAATATTAGCTATGATACTCTTTCATCAAAAAGAAGATATCAGCTATGATTTACTTTTACATTTCAAAATTTAATAAAATGTAGATGCATTGTTACTATATATATTATTGATATTACAATTAGAATACTTTTCATATATATATATATATATATATATATATATATATCAAAGTATAATATATCACTAAAGATGATTTAATCATTAAATATTTTATTGGATTAAAAATTAAATTATATATGAAATATATCGTGGTGGTCTAGTGGTTTTTATTAGATGATGAGTTACACTGTTGATCATAAAACTACTAGTTCTATATGTGGCTATGTAGATATGGACATATTGGTTACAACTCATTTGAATACTTAGAGAAAGGTTCCATATATGAGTTGCACTTTTTTAAAAAATTAGTTTGAACGATTCCATAGGTGTTGGATATCCCATGTTAATAATAAAAATAAACTAAATATTCAATAATAAATATCTAATAAATTATTAAAACAATATTTAATTTACACAAATAAGGAGTAATAATTTAGTGTCCAAACAAAACAAAAAAAGCAAGACATGGTTCACTATGAACATCAAAATTCGAAACTAGAAAAAAATGAAACATTTTTTTTTTCTGAATAAAACTAATGAATCAAATATTGGTCATAAAATTTGGAATCAGCAAAACGAAAACTTTAAAAAGCCGGGGTAATCAAAGTGGAGTGCACAATGGGATTGGTTGATAATGACAAGATTGACATCCAACAATTTTTATTTCTATATATTTGCTGACAGTTAAAACTTTTGTAATAAGTTAAAGAAAAATACCCTAAGATAGACGTAAAAAATTTTTGTCACAAAAATAAATTTTAAATGAAAAAATGACAAAAATAACCTTTTTAGGGTGGGATTTTGGGGGTAAATATACGTTTATATCTCTTAGGTTAACTAATCTATACTTAGGGTTTAGAGTTATGGGGTGGGGTTTTAGGGGTGAGGTTTAAAATTGAAAAATTAAATGAAAAATATTAATTTTTAAAAAATAAAAATGTCTAGTTTGGTCATTTTTGTTTTTGAAGTTTATTTTTGTGACAAAAACTTCAAAAGGTGTTATTTGAGAGATTTGCCCTAAGTTAAATACTAAGTGGAATATGTGCGAATGACAGAAGGGTGCATGAACATAAGACCAACATTACACTTAAACTATTGCTTTATATATAGTTCCGTATTCCTTTCAATTACTAAACTCTTCTCTCCTTTCAATTACTAAACTCTTGATCAAAAAAAAAAAAAACTCTTCTCTCCTTTTCTTCAATTTTTTTTTTGCAATTTCTAAGAAAAAGTCTTCACTCATTTGATTAAGAACTCAAATGCATAACATATATCTAAGAACTTTTATACATATATCATATATGTATATGAATACATACGTATACCAACTCAATTATAATACTAAAATGAATGTATACCAATTATAATATATCAGTGTCGAGTAAAACGTCAAAGATGTTGGAAAAAATGAATTTAATCCAAATTTTAGCCAAAAATGAATTTAATAATAACCAGAAAAATGCTTGACTAACCAAAATTTAAATAAACCACACACAAAAAACAGTTGAATCTTTCGAGCCCATTATTGAGACCAATAGAGATGAAAAAGCCCATATCAAAGAGGCAACGGAACAAAATTTGAAATGAAGAGATTGCAAGTCAAATTCCCTCTGCTTATTCATCTTACAGTAGGTAAAGTCCAGAGCCGGGCCTGGCATTATTGGGCTCAATTCAGTTTTTTTTTCAGTACCAAAAAGAGTTTAAAATCATACTTAAAATATATAAGCAAAACAAATTTATCTAAAGAAAACAAAATGAAGAATCAAAAACAAATTATCTAGATTTAGGTAGTATATATAATTTCAGAAATTTCTAGATTTTTCATATATGTTAGGTTGAAAGCATTAATTTTTTTATAAATTAATATGTAAAAACAGTTTTTAAAAAAAAAAATATTAAGGGTCCTTATATAGACGGCCCATTCAAATGTTTCATTCTAATAAGTTCAGACCCGGATCAGTCAGATCAAGTTCAAAAAGTGTAAAGCTGACAAGGAGCTGAGAGGGAAATGCAAGATGGAGATCAGAAGAGAGGAAGAATGTTTTAACTAAGGCAAAGCAAAAGTGCATCACAATGTAAGCTTTCACCTTTTTCTTTCCACTTGATACGTGTTGTGTCTCATACTCTAGTCTGTTTTTTTTTGGTCGAACCGTGTGGATGATCCAAGATTGAGTTGAACAAATTAAAAAGGTGTTTTCTAAAATAGTAATTTAAAATAAATTAAATGGTATAGTAGATGAAGAGAGAAAGCAGATTTGTTTCCTTTACATCTCTTCCTTTTTTTCTCATTTGATGTATTGATGACCTCATGATCAAATCATCATTAGTAGTACTGGTGTTGCATGATGTGTTGCACCATATAGACATGAGTGATGATACTTAAGCTTATGGAATATTATATAGATATCATCAAAGACATTACACAAACAATACTTTTACAAGTTTGACTGACTATAAAGAAAAACAATTTAACCGATACGAGTCATTTTTTCTACTAACAATATGTCAAAAATATCTACCTTAATAACAACTTCTCCACTACTTCACTACGAGTACAAGTTTGAAAAAGATGAGTATTTTAATAAAGATTAAAATGGTGTTGGTAATAAAGAAAGAGAGAAAGAAAAGCAAAGAGAGTAACCGTGTGTGGTGGGTCTCCATGATAACTACGTCCCCTGCTCTTACGTAAAGCCTTTCTTTCTGTGGGCTTAATGGCATCTCTAGAAAGAAAAGTAACAGACAATTCGTATTTTTCCATCGCATCATCCTCTTCTTTTATCCTTTTACTTCTTTTTTAAAACCCAAGAAAGAAAACAAAAGGTTCAAAAATATTTTGTTTCGATATTTATAATCTGTTTCCTCACCTTTTATGACCAGGACACCAATCTGTGGGTATACTCATTTCCATGCAACTCACATAGATTTCTATCAATATCTCTCTTTACAATATTAAACTTTACAAAAAATTAATAAAATCATATAAAAACAAAAAAGATATGTGTCAGAGAGTGAGAGGAGATTAGGATGTTCCCGGAAAGCCCTTTGATTCCTTGGCTTTTTCCTCCTACGTATTGCGTGTGATGTGACGCAAACGCGTTCTCTTTTGCCCTTCATATTCGTCTCTTTTTACTATTTTGCATCCTTTCCATCTGGAAAAAAAAATTGATGTGTAAAAATAGTTTAAAGAGATGTAACAAAAGTCTGCCGGTTGAAAATTAATTAGTACGTGAGAGCATCAGCAGCGCTAAAAGCTCTCAACCATCATCTCTCAATTTATTATATTGATATTTTAGTAAAAGAATTTAAGTTTTATTTTTCTAAAATATTACACCACTAGAAACTTGACACATGTAGAATTAACTTTTTTTATTTGGTTGAAAGTCTCTCGTAAGAGGGACGTACCTCTTCTTCTTTCTTCTATTTTACCTTCTCTTTCTTCATTTATTACATTTTTAATATTTTTTAGTGATTAGAAATTGGGTGAGATACCCTCGCTGCTCGTGCTCTGAGAGACATATATGTACTTTACAAGACGAGTTGAGTAAAAAGGCCACTCAGTAAAAATGGTGAAAATAATCAATGTGTTTTACACTTCTACACACTTTATTCTCTATGTCAACTATATACCTAATTTTGATGCACATTCTATTTTGTTTGCATTACTAATTACTACTGTGTGATTTGTTCTTCTTTTTGGGTTTAAATATTATTTCAAAACACTTTCCTTATGCATACATCTAAGGTTTCGACCGTTCATTGTTAAAGCGTTTTCATGCCTGTTTTTTCGGCATGTGAGTTCCGTCTAGTATAACAACTAAAAATTAATTTTGAAAAGTTTAAAAGACTTATCTATTTATCTTACAATTATTATATATTTTATTGTGTTCTAGTATCATTTTCACGGTATCAAAAATAAATATTCAATAAATCATATATATTTACTTTAATTTAATTCAGTCACACTTAATTATAGAAAATTTATATATAAATAATCAAAAAATAAATACATTATAATAACAAAAATAATCTAATCGATTATTATAAATATTTTTACGTACACTGAAAACCAAGATGTTATAACATGTTTTTGAAGATTTCCAAAATTGTTCATTCTTATGATCTCTTCCACTCATCTGAAACCAAATATTCAGAGTCACAAGTTCGAACGTTGGCTATATAGAAAACGTTCCAATAACTTTTTTTTGTTGATCAAACGTCCAATAACTATTTACATGTATCTTCTTGTTTCCGACCTGAAAAGTGTACTACATATCGAGGTCTGGAATTTCTCAATAGTATATAATTATATCGCTTATATTATCAACAATTATTTGTTTGAAGTACATAAATTGTAGCACTTTGCAAAACTTGAGAACATAATAATAGAATAAATATTTTGACAATGTGGACAACTTGAGAAAATACCATAAAGAAATGACCAAGTAGTCTTTTTTTAACAGCAACCAGGTAGACTTCAACACAAATTTCAACGGGTCGATTTAGAAACCGATTTATTGTTAATCTAGGTCTTGCTAAATACAAATAAAAAAACATACTAAATAATTTAAAGTATGACTTGGGTACCTTATATTATATTTTACACGCTCATGGAAATGTATCCATATTTTTTTCTCAAATGTCACATTTGTATATACATAAGTTTGATATAATTTCATTATTCATCAACTATATTTACAACTAGCATGTTTGTTTGAAGCTCTATGTTATTTTATGATCTCAAAGAATATCACTCTCGCTAAAAAATTTAGTGTAGATTTTGAGATTCTTATAAAATGTAGGCTATTCATTTAAAAATGAGGAAAATAGAGACTATAAAATTAAGCATTTGAATAAATATTCAAATGCTTAAAACATAACTAAAAATAACTTTCATTACATTTTGATAAATATTCTAAAGTTAATATGATCAGCTTCTATATTTTGACTATTTTCTTAATTAGCCATGAAACATAGTAGAAAACAATAAATTTACAATGGTAAAATTAGTGAGAAAGAGTAGAGTAAATACATGATCAAAAGAGTAATTAAAATAAAGAAACAGTGGTTAGTGTGCTACTACTGCCGTCCAAAATGAAAAGGTCAGAGTGGCATTATAAGTAAATAAGAGGAATAAAATGAACATTTAATAGGTCCAAGAGGGTCATGACATTTTGCACTTTTTATATATATCATCCTCCTCTTCCTCAACAAGCCTTTGATTCTTGAGTATGCAATCAAACTTTCTTCTTCTCTCTGTCCCCTTCCAACAATCTCCTCACCAATCCCTTCAGCTTCTATCCTCTTAAGGTCAGCTTCTGCTCCCTTTCTTTTTTATTTTTCATGTCAAAACTATTTAGTTTTATTTGTTTCTGTATTTTTAAAAATTGCTCCATAGATGAAACTGTATCCTTCAGCTCTGTTTTAGGCCTTTGATGATAGGGTTTTTGAATCCCAGCTTCTCTGTGCCTTTTTTTTTTGTTGGGTTTAAAGGATATGAGATTATACCCATGTAGCCAAAATCAATTTGTCTATGTCTTGTCTTGTGTTGATTCAAAATTACAAAACTTTCTGCTGATGAAAATGTATAAAAATCATGACTTTTAGCCTCAAATTTGATCTTTTCAATCAAATAGTTGAAGCCCTGAATTTAGGGTTTGACACTTAACCTTTTCTGAGATTGAGAGAAAAGGTTGTATCTTTGGTAATAGGAATCATAAGACAGTACAAAAAACGATCTTTGTGTTCCTGAAAGATGTTAGATCTGTTTTTGTGATGACCCCTTTGATTGATTGATTGTAAAAATCAGATTTTGCATATGGGTTTTGAGTACATATCTAGACCTTTTTTTTTGCCTATCACAAACCGTAGTGTCTATGTTTAAGTCCCTTTAGCCTCACTTGTCCTTTTTACATGGAGACAGGTCAGTTCAGTCAAAGAAAAGAGACATTAATATAAAGACGCTTATTGCTGAGCTCTCTTTTTCACAATGCAAACCTCTCAGAAACATCACAGTGCAGCTGGAGTGCACATGTTGTATCCTCAAGTCTACTGTTCACCTCAGTTTCAAATGATAGACAACAACAACAATGGCTTATCCAAGGAAAGCTTCTTCACCCTCGAATCATCCACGGCTTCTGGTACTCTTCCTTCCTATGACTCCCCTTCTGTGAGCATCACATCTGCCCGGACTCCGTTTTCTCCTCAGGGCTCTCAGTCATGCATCTCTGATCTCCAACCTTCCCCTGAAAACGTGTATGGATCTCCCTTGAGCGCAGCTTCTTCCTATGTTTATGATGAAGCTGGAGTCAAGAGTAAGATTAGGGAACTTGAGGACTCTCTACTGAGTTGTGACCCCAAAGTTGAAGAATACTCAGGCTTTAGCCCTGCTGCTGGGAAGTCATGGAACTGGGATGAGCTCTTGGCGTTGACTCCACAGTTGGACTTGAAAGAAGTGCTGCTGGAGGGAGCTCGGGCTGTCGCTGACGGGGATTTCGCTACAGCGTGTGGTTTCATTGATGTCTTGGAACATATGGTGTCGGTTTCAGGCAGTCCTGTTCAAAGGCTAGGTGCTTACATGGCAGAAGGGCTTAGAGCGAGGCTTGAGGGTTCTGGAGGAAATATATATAGAGCCTTGAAGTGCAATGAACCAACGGGCAGGGAACTGATGTCTTACATGGGAGTTCTCTATGAGATCTGTCCTTACTGGAAGTTCGCATACACAACTGCAAATGCTGCCATCTTGGAAGCAACGGCTGGTGAAAACAGAATCCACATTATTGATTTCCAGATTGCGCAAGGATCACAGTACATGTTTCTCATCCATGAGCTTGCGAAACGTCCCGGTGGGCCACCGTTGCTCCGTGTTACGGGTGTGGATGATTCACAGTCCAACTATGCCCGTGGGGGAGGACTGAGCTTGGTAGGTGAGAAGCTCGCAAACATGGCGCAGTCATGTGGTGTACCGTTTGAGTTTCACGATGCAATCATGTCCGGGTGCAAGGTCCACAGGGAACACCTAGGGGTGGAGCCTGGCTTTGCTGTTGTTGTGAACTTCCCGTACGTGTTGCACCACATGCCTGACGAGAGCGTGAGTGTTGAGAATCATAGAGACAGGCTGCTTCATCTGATCAAAAGCCTTGGACCGAAACTCGTGACGCTAGTGGAGCAAGAATCCAACACGAACACATCGCCTTTCCTGTCACGGTTTGTGGAGACGCTGGATTACTACACAGCGATGTTTGAGTCGATAGATGCAGCGAGGCCAAGGGATGATAAGCAGAGGATCAGCGCGGAGCAACACTGTGTGGCGAGAGATATAGTGAACATGATAGCATGCGAGGAGGGAGAGAGAGTTGAGAGACACGAGGTGTTAGGGAAGTGGAGGGTGAGAATGATGATGGCAGGGTTCATGGGCTGGCCGGTTAGCACATCTGCAGCGTATGCAGCGAGTGAGATGTTGAAAGGTTACGACAAAAACTACAAACTAGGAGGGAGTGAAGGAGCACTGTATCTCTTCTGGAAGAGGAGACCCATGGCTACATGTTCAGCTTGGAAACCAAACCCAAATCAGATGGTGTAGGACATGGTGGTGAACTGAGAGTGGATGAAGAAGAAGAAGAAGAAGAAGAAGAAGAAGAAGAAGAGCACACAACGCAAACACATCTGACAGCCTGTAGATTTTTGAGGATGTGCAATGATGTTTTAAAGTTGTAACACAAACTATAAGTGAACTAGTTATATGTTATTATATATTTGTATACAAAGCAAACCTGGTGGTGGTTGTGTTTTTCTCATGTAAATTTGCTGTTGTGGGCGTGGTGCTAACCAAAACATTACTTAATCTTCTGTATGAGTCAACTGGCGGCTGAACCAAAAGGTTGTGTAGTAAAAATACCAAATCTACAGGATGAAGAGCTTGTATGCTGACTCAGTATCTTCAGAGGATAGCAGAACTTGATGATTTGAGCACTATGGATCATAGCAAATGAGAGGCATTCACAGAAGATAACTTTCAAAAGGAGCAGACACACATAACTTTCTTAATCTTATTATTGTCATTGTTTAGATATCTTTTTGCTGGCTACTTCATAGTATGTTTTTGTGGTTCAGAAATAGGAATACGATCAGCTTTTCTGTTTATATTAATTTCGCCATTTGCTATCTACTAATATTACTAGTTGGTATATCCATCTTAAGAGATGATATTGGTTCTAAATACTTTTAAGGTTTCTTATTATAGGATTTGAGGATTTGGTGTGTATAAATAGAAGAATTTAAAAAGAAAGCCTTGACAAAAGACATGAGCGCAAAACATGGTGACCCTCTGTTTCATTATTTGGAAGTTGGAAGACTCAGAGGAACCAACATCAAACTCTCTCTCTCTCTCTCTTCCCTCTCTCTCTGCTTCATTACGTAAAACAAGACAAAACACTATTAGATTAAGAGAGGAATGATGGCTAAGATCAGGGCGGATGCTCCGGTGGAGACTCCTCCTCAGATCAGTCCGGTGGTGGGAGAGATTGACACTCGTCCTCCCTTCCAATCCGTTAGAGACGCCGTTAGTTTGTTCCGTCAAGTTAGCTTCTCAAAGCAACAACCACGTCTCTCCTCCTCTCAGGTAGACTCATTCATTCTTCTCCTCTCATTCCCAACTCTTCATTTCTGTCTGAAAATAAGCTTCCCTTTCTTCAAGGACGCAACGGATGTGTCGGAAAAAAAGACGCAGCTTCTATTAGCAGAACAAGAAATGGATAGAGTCCAGTTATGTCTTGATACCTCTGTCAAAGCCAAAGCAAGAGCTCTATCTGATCTCGACTCTGCTCAGCGAAAGGCCGCTGACTTGAGGTCTAAACTAGAAGCCACAATACAATCCAAAAAATCTGCCATCCTGACCAAACACAACATGAACCAACGGTTAGATCAACTTTTGTCTGAAAACCAAAAAACAGAGAACTACATCTTAGCCACGACGGAGCTACTCATGGCGAAGCAAAAGCTCGCGGAGATGAAACAAGAATTCAGCATTTCCGTGGAAGAGAGCTAGCAGAGCTTCAAAGGGCAGAGGAAGCAGAGTGTGCATCAATGGTTAACTCTCAAAAGATCAAAGACATGACACTGGAGATAGCGAAAATGCGTGACGCTGCTGAGAGATTGAAGTTAAGTGCTGATAGGATAAAAGAGGAAGAGGAAAAGATCAACGAGGAGAGAGTGGACGTGGGAGAAACTTATGGGGATATGAAACGAGAGGCTGAGCAGAGGCTGGATGATCTGAGACGAGGCTGTCACCCTGAGCTAAAGAAAGATATAGATGAGCTAGAGGAGATATCTGCGGAAAATGAGCTTTTAAAAGAGGAGATCAAACTTGTTCGGGAGCTAAAAGAGGCCAAGAGCGCGATGGAGGAGCTTATTGATGAGGAAAGATCGTACAAAATCTTGGTGGGATCACTTACAGTGGAGTTAGATGGTTTGCAAAGAGAGAACAAAGATCTGAAGGAAAAGGAAAATGCGAGACAAGAAGTTGAAGAAGTAGAATGGGTTGAATCGAGTCGAAAGGTCGATGAAATCATGAGTGAAGCAGAGAGAACAAGGCAAGAAGCAGAAGAGATGAGGATGCAGGTGGATGAACTCAGGAGAGAAACAGCAGGAAGGCATACAGTGATGGGTGAAGCAGTGAAGCAGCTAGAGATAGTTGGAAGAGCCGTGGCGAAAGCGAAAACCGCAGAGAAGAGAGCTGTTGAAGACATGAGAGTACTTACTGATAATAAAGAGAGTTTGACACATGATGAGCCTGATAAGAAGATCAGAATATCATTGAAAGAGTACGAGGAGTTGAGAGGGAAGCATGAAGAGTCTGAAAGAATGGTCCAATACAAGGCCAAAACGGTTGCTGCTCAACTAGAAAAGATCAAGGAGAGCAGAGTAGAAGGGGAGATAATGTTGGAGGAGAAGATGAAAGAGATGGAAGAGGTAGAGGTGGCTATTGATTCAGCGTTGAGAAACGCAGAGATTGCAGAGGAAGCACACTGCATCGTCGATGCTGAACTTAGAAAATGGAAACCAGAAGAGTTGTAGCAGATAATATTTGACGTTTAGGTGGTTAGAGAATATGTTTTTTTGTTGATAAATTTATAATTTAGTCAGAGTTATTTATAAGTGCATTAACACTGGAACAAAGACTTGAAAGATATATTCTCAAGGACGTCTCTGTTTTCTTCATGTTAGGATGTGAAATTTTACATAATACCATAGTGGAAAACCAAATGCATACATGATACAACAGTGGTTTGTCAGTTAATTGTTTTTATTCATGTGGTCATTTCTCATTTTCAGGTTCCATTTTGCATGGTTTGAACGTAAACATTTAGAAGAGGTTTAGATGGGATTCAAACCACTACATCACAACAAACATTTAAAATTGATGTAGCTAATTTTTCTAAAAATATATGGAACTTAAATTGGTCCTAGTCGTGTAACATTTATATCATATCCTCAAAATCTTGAAGAAACTGGTCCCTTAATATTTTACAAATTTACATGTAAATACTACGTTTACATTGATGTAGCTCTCTTTGTTCTCAAATGTAACAAAAATTCGTGTATTATTTATGCATAGAGGAAGTTTAATTAGCGGTAAAACTGACAAAACTTTGATGAGTATAGTGAATGAGTTTTAAGTCTTTACCCATAGAAGGCAATGTGTTGTTCACAAAAAAAGTCTTTTTCGGATGCAAAATTGTATATATGAAAGATGGATTTCACTTGCCAATTGTAAGATCTGCTGACACAAGTAACCAAAAGAAACAGAAAACATGATTGTGTATTATATCACGAATAGAGATGTATAAGCATTTCACACTTCATATTTTCGAGGTCATGAACATACATGATTATGGGCTTGAGTGAGAATGATAAGGAGGAGATGACGAGGCTTAAACGTGAAGCGAGGTCGAGGAAGATTGCAACTAAGCAGCTAACTATGCTGCTGAGTCAGGAGGGATGTCAGAGCAATGAAGAAAGGTAAACCAAAGATGTGAGCGATTAGTATTTACACTGGTTAGTTTTTATGTGTTGCTTCTTTTATGTTTTTTTTATAGATAATAACAATTTTGAATTGAGGAGTTTATAGCTGACTTCCATAAGTAAGATTTGGTTGGCGATTATTGTGTGTTGAAAAATTGGTTAATAAAACAATTCAAAGCAATGTAAAGTTTAAAGTAATTCTTAGTCATAACTATTTTATCTATATCTACAACGGCAAATTTTCAATTACTTAATTGTTTTGATCCATATAGTTTGTAACAATAAAACTCTCAATATATGATAAAAGCATTACTTTATTTTTTATTTTTATTTTATATATATTTTAAAACGATGCATTACACTATTCGGTTATAAGATGATTGCGCAAAGTTACCGATTACAATTTCTATGAATCCACATCAATCGACTTGAGTTCACTGCATTCTGCGCCAATGAAAATCCAATCCTTTAATCTTAGTTCTTAAAAGATAATTGCATAAAGCTTCAACACAAACAATTCAACTAATATACGTGCATCTTATTTTAAATTATGAGGTTTCGAATGGAAAAAGTGGATTAAACGTTGCGAATCTAGCAAATTAAGCGAGCGCAACAAAAGTAAATCAAACGGATCTAGCGGTCAAGGGAGGATCAAGCAACTTAAAACATATGTTTAAATTGTGAAAGTGTATAAAGACAGTCTAAATTCGAATCATTATAAAATTTTATATCACAATTTACTTTTCACAACAAAAAATTATTTTAATAAATAATTCATCATTTCCATAAATATAAAAATTATTCAAAATATCATATAAATTAATTTAAACATATATATATATATATATATACTGTTTTGAGCTTTAAATTAAACATATCTATATATATCTACTTTTGTATGCTTTTAAATAATTATAAATAATTAATTTTAAAATATTTTGAAGTTTTTCTGAAAGAAAATTACACATTCTCAAGAATATAAGTATGATGTCAAATAATAAGATATATGTAGCCAAATGATTAGGAGTGTGTCTCCGATTTTCCGTTTGGATATCCGTGTGG